>JARYGA010001687.1:0-36571 GCA_030545235.1 Helianthus tuberosus | reverse complement strand
TTCAGCGAAAATACTTGACAACCTCCTAGAAGTAGCTTTTCTTGCCACCAGACCTTTCTCCATCAATTAGGAATCTGATGCCGTCACTAAACACATTCCTTAAATTGTAGCCATTTGTTGAGTGTTTTTTTTTGGTGTCTAATCCGCATATATATCACCATTGCCCTTGATTTTCTTGACTGTATATCTCTTAGATATCAACATATACACGTGTGATTTAGTTTACGAAGATTTTTCAATGCCGAGAACCTCGATCAGAGAGTAAAAAAGGCGTAAGGTTCACAATGGTGTAAAATTAAAATGGGATATACCGGGCTAGGATTCGAGTTACAGGAACAAGGGCCAAACCAACCACCCAAGAATAGAATCGTCGAGCGAAAACACTTGACAACCTCCTAGAAGCAGCTTTTCTTACCACCAGACCTTTCTCCATCAATTAGGAATCTGATGCCATCACTAAACACATTCCTTAAATTGTAGCCATTTGGTTAGTGTTTTTTTTTGGTGTCTAATCCGCATATATATCACTATTGCCCTTGATTTTCTTGAATGTATATCTCTTAAATATCAACATATACACGTGTGATTTAGTTTACGAAGATTTTTCAATGCCGAGAACCTCGATCAGAGAGTAAAAAAGGCGTAAGGTTCACAATGGTGTAAAATTAAAACGGGATATACCGGGCTTGGATTCGAGTTACAGGAACAAGGGACAAACCAACCACCCAAGAATGGAATCGTCGAGCGAAAACACTTGACGACCTCCTTGAAGCAGCACTAAACACATTCCTTAAATTGTAGCCATTTGTTGAATGTTTTTTTTGGTGTCTAATCCGCATATATATCACCATTGCCCTTGATTTTCTTGACTGTATATCTCTTAGATATCAACATATACACGTGTGATTTAGTTTATGAAGATTTTTCAATGCCGAGAACCTCGATCAGAGAGTAAAAAGGCGTAAGGTTCACTATGGTGTAAAATTAAAATGGGATATACCGGGCTAGGATTCGAGTTACAGGAACAAGGGCCAAACCAACCACCCAAGAATGGAATCATCGAGCGAAAACATTTGACAACCTCCGAGAAGAAGCTTTTCTTGCCACCAGAACTTTCTCCATCAATTAGGAATCTGATGCCGTCACCAAACACATTCCTTAAATTGTAGCCATTTGTTGAGTGTTTTTTTTTGGGTGTCTAATCCGCATTTATATCATCATTGCCCTTGATTTTCTTAGCTGTATAACTCTTAAATATCAACATATACACGTGTGATTTAGTTTACCAATATTTTTCAATGTCGAGAACCTCGATCAGAGAGTAAAAAAGGTGTAAGGTTCACAATGGTGTAAAATTAAAATGGGATATACCGGGCTAGGGTTCGAGTTTCAGGAACAAGGGCCAAACCAACCACCCAAGAATGGAATCGTCGAGCGAAAACACTTGTCAACCTCCTAGAAGCAGCTTTTCTTACCACCAGACCTTTCTCCATCAATTAGGAATCTGATGCCGTCACTAAACACATTTCTTAAATTGTAGCCATTTGTTGAGTGTTTTTTTTTTGTTTCTAATCCGCATATATATCACCATTTCCCTTGATTTTCTTGACTGTATATCTCTTAAATGTCAACATATACACATGCGATTTAGTTTACCAATATTTTTCAATGTCGAGAACCTCGATCAGAGAGTAAAAAAGGTGTAAGGTTCACAATGGTGTAAAATTAAAATGGGATATACCGGGCTATGATTCGAGTTACAGGAACAAGGGCCAAACCAACCACCCAAGAATGGAATCGTCGAGCGAAAACACTTGACAACCTCCTAGAAGCAGCTTTTCTTACCACCAGACCTTTCTCCATCAATTAGGAATCTGATGCCGTCACTAAACACATTCCTTAAATTGTAGCCGTTTGGTTAGTGTTTTTTTTGGTGTCTAATCCGCATATATATCACTATTGCCCTTGATTTTCTTGAATGTATATCTCTTAAGTATCAACATATACACGTGTGATTTAGTTTACGAAGATTTTTCAATGCCGAGAACCTCGATTAGAGAGTAAAAAAGGCGTAAGGTTCACAATGGTGTAAAATTAAAACGGGATATACCGGGCTAGGATTCGAGTTACAGGAACAAGGGACAAACCAACCACCCAAGAATGGAATCGTCGAGCGAAAACACTTGACAACCTCCTTGAAGCAGCACTAAACACATTCCTTAAATTGTAGTCATTTGTTGAATGTTTTTTTTGGTGTCTAATCCGCATATATATCACCATTGCCCTTGATTTTCTTGACTGTATATCTCTTAGATATCAACATATACACGTGTGATTTAGTTTACGAAGATTTTTCAATGCCGAGAACCTCGATCAGAGAGTAAAAAGGCGTAAGGTTCACAATGGTGTAAAATTAAAATGGGATATACCGGGCTAGGATTCGAGTTACAGGAACAAGGGCCAAACCAACCACCCAAGAATGGAATCATCGAGCGAAAACATTTGACAACCTCCGAGAAGCAGCTTTTCTTGCCACAAGAACTTTCTCCATCTATTAGGAATCTGATGACGTCACCAAACACATTCCTTAAATTGTAGCTATTTGTTGAGTGTTTTTTTGGGTGTCTAATCCGCATTTATATCATCATTGCCCTTGATTTTCTTAACTGTATAACTCTTAAATATCAACATATACACGTGTGATTTAGTTTACCAATATTTTTCAATGTCGAGAACCTCGATCAGAGAGTAAAAAAGGCGTAAGGTTCACAATGGTGTAAAATTAAAATGAGATATACCGGGCTAGGATTCGAGTTACAGGAACAAGGGCCAAACCAACCACCCAAGAATGGAATCGCCGAGCGAAAACATTTGACAACCTCCTAGAAGCAGCTTTTCTTGCCACCAGACCTTTCTCCATCAATTAGGAATCTGATGCCGTCACTAAACACATTCCTTAAATTGTAGCCATTTGTTGAGTGTTTTTTTTGTGTCTAATCCGCATATATATCACCATTGCTCTTGATTTTCTTGACTGTATATCTCTTAAATGTCAACATATACACGTGTGATTTAGTTTACGAAGATTTTTCAATGCCGAGATCCTCGATCAGAGAGTAAAAAAGGCGTAAGGTTCACAATGGTGTAAAATTAAAATGGGATCTACCGGGCTAGGATTCGAGTTACAGGAACAAGGGCCAAACCAACCACCCAAGAATGGAATCGTCGAGCGAAAACACTTGACAACCTTCTAGAAGCAGCTTTTCTTACCACCAGACCTTTCTCCATCAATTAGGAATCTGATGCCGTCACTAAACACATTTCTTAAATTGTAGCCATTTGTTGAGTGTTTTTTTTTTGTTTCTAATCCGCATATATATCACCATTTCCCTTGATTTTCTTGACTGTATATCTCTTAAATGTCAACATATACACGTGCGATTTAGTTTACAAAGATTTTTCAATGCCGAGAACCTCGATCAGAGAGTAAAAAAGGCGTAAGGTTCACAATGGTGTAAAATTAAAATGGGATATTCCGGGCTAGGATTCGAGTTACAGGAAAAAAGGGCCAAACCAACCACCCAAGAATGGAATCGTCGAGCGAAAACACTTGACAACCTCCTAGAAGCAGCTTTTCTTGCCACCAGACCTTTCTCCATCAATTAGGAATCTAATGCCGTCACTAAACACATTCCTTAAATTGTAGCCATTTGTTGAGTGTTTTTTGTTTGGTGTCTAATCCTCATATATATCACCATTGCCCTTGATTTTGTTGACTGTATATCTCTTAAATGTCAACATACACACGTGTGATTTAGTTTACGAAGATTTTTCAATGCCGAGAACCTCGACCAGAGAGTAAAAAAGGCGTAAGGTTCACAATGGTGTAAAATTAAAATGGGATATACCGGGCTAGGATTTGAGTTACATGAACAAGGGCCAAACCAACCACCAAAGAATGGAATCGTCGAGCGAAAACACTTGACAATCTCCTAGAAGCAGCTTTTCTTGCTACCAGACCTTTCTCCATCAATTAGGAATCTGATGCCGTAACTAAACACATTCCTTAAATTGTAGTCATTTGTTGAGTGTTTTTTTGGTGTCTAATCCGCATATATATCACCATTGCCCTTGATTTTCTTGACTGTATATCTCTTAGATATCAACATATACACGTGTGATTTAGTTTACGAAGATTTTTCAATGCCGAGAACCTCGATCAGAGAGTAAAAAGGCGTAAGGTTCACAATGGTGTAAAATTAAAATGGGATATACCGGGCTAGGATTCGAGTTACAGGAACAAGGGTCAAGCCAACCACCCAAGAATGGAATCGTCGAGCGAAAACATTTGACAACCTCCGAGAAGCAGCTTTTCTTACCACCAGACCTTTCTCCATCAATTAGGAATCTGATGCCATCACTAAACACATTCCTTAAATTGTAGCCATTTGTTGAATGATTTTTTTTGGTGTCTAATCAGTATATATATCACCATTGCCCTTGATTTTCTTGACTGTATATCTCTTAAATGTCAACATATACACGTGTGATTTAGTTTACGATGATTTTTCAATGCCGAGAACCTCGATCAGAGAGTAAAAAGGGCGTAAGGTTCACAACGGTGTAAAATTAAAATGGGATATACCGGGTTAGGATTCGAGTTACAGGAACAAGGGCTAAACCAACCACCCAAGAATGGAATCGTCGAGCGAAAACACTTGACAACCTCCTAGAAGCAGCTTTTCTTGCCACCAGACCTTTCTCCATCAATTAGGAATCTGATGTCGTCACTATACACATTCCTTAAATTGTAGCCATTTGTTGAGTGTTTTTTTTTGTGTCTAATCCGCATATATATCACCATTGCCCTTGATTTTCTTGACTGTATATCTCTTAAATATCAACATATACATGTGTGATTTAGTTTACGAGGATTTTTCAATGCCGAGAACCTCGATCAGAGAGTAAAAAAGGCGTAAGGTTCACAATGGTGTAAAATTAAAATTGGATATACCGGGCTTAGATTCGAGTAACTGGAACAAGGGCTAAACCAACCACCCAAGAATGGAATCGTCGAGCGAAAACACTTGACAACCTCCTAGAGGCAGCTTTTCTTGCCACCAGACCTTTCTCCATCAATTAGGAATCTAATGCCGTCACTAAACACATTCCTTAAATTGTAGCCATTTGTTGAGTGTTTTTTGTTTGGTGTTTAATCCTCATATATATCACCATTGCCCTTGATTTTCTTGACTGTATATCTCTTAAATGTCAACATACACACGTGTGATTTAGTTTACGAAGATTTTTCAATGCCGAGAACCTCGATCAGAGAGTAAAAAAGGCGTAAGGTTCACAATGGTGTAAAATTAAAATGGGATATACCGGGCTAGGATTTGAGTTACATGAACAAGGTCCAAACCAACCACCAAAAAATGGAATCGTCGAGCGAAAACACTTGACAACCTCCTAGAAGCAGCTTTTCTTGCTACCAGACCTTTCTCCATCAATTAGGAATCTGATGCCGTAACTAAACACATTTCTTAAATTGTAGCCATTTGTTGAGTGTTTTTTTGGTGTCTAATCCGCATATATATCACCATTGCCCTTGATTTTCTTGACTGTATATCTCTTAAATATCAACATATATATGTGTGATTTAGTTTTCGAAGATTTTTCACTGCCGGGAACCTCGATCAGAGAGTAAAAAAGGCGTAAGGTTCACAATGGTGTAAAATTAAAATGGGATATACCGGACTAGGATTCGAGTTACAGGAACAAGGGCCAAACCAACCACCCAAGAATGGAATCGTCGAGAGAAAACACTTAACAACCTCCTAGAAGCAGCTTTTCTTACCACCGGACCTTTCTCCATCAATTAGGAATCTGATGCCATCACTAAACACATTCCTTAAATTGTAGCCATTTGTTGAATGATTTTTTTTGGTGTCTAATCAGTATATATATCACCATTTCCCTTGATTTTGTTGACTGTATATCTCTTAAATATCAACATATACACGTGTGATTTAGTTTACGAAGATTTTTCAATGCCGAGAACCTTGATCAGAGAGTAAAAAAGGCGAAAGGTTCACAATGGTGTAAAATTATAGTGGGATATACCGGGGTAGGATTCGAGTTATAGTAACAAGGGCCAAACCAACCACCCAAGAATGGAATCGTTGAGCGAAAATACTTGACAACCTCCTAAAAGAAGCTTTTCTTGCCACCAGACCTTTCTCCATCAATTAGGAATCTGATGTCGTCACTAAACACATTCATTAAATTGTAGCCATTTGTTGAGTGTTTTTTTTTTTGTGTCTAATCAGCATATGTATCACCATTGCCCTTGATTTTCTTGACTGTATATCTCTTAAATATAAATATATACACGTGTGATTTAGTTTACGAAGATTTTTCAATGCCGAGAACCTTGATCAGAGAGTAAAAAAGGCGTAAGGTTCACAATGGTGTAAAATTAAAATGGGATATACCGGGTTAGGATTCGAGTTACAGGAACAAGGGCTAAACCAACCACCCAAGAATGGAATCGTCGAGCGAAAACACTTGACAACCTCCTAGAAGCAGCTTTTCTTGCCACCAGACCTTTCTCCATCAATTAGGAATCTGATGTCGTCACTATACACATTCCTTAAATTGTAGCCATTTGTTGAGTGTTTTTTTTTTGTGTCTAATCCGCATATATATCACCATTGCCCTTGATTTTCTTGACTGTATATCTCTTAAATATCAACATATACATGTGTGATTTAGTTTACGAGGATTTTTCAATGCCGAGAACCTCGATCAGAGAGTAAAAAAGGCGTAAGGTTCACAATGGTGTAAAATTAAAATTGGATATACCGGGCTTAGATTCGAGTAACTGGAACAAGGGCTAAACCAACCACCCAAGAATGGAATCGTTGAGCGAAAACACTTGACAACCTCCTTGAAGCAGCACTAAACACATTCCTTAAATTGTAGTCATTTGTTGAATGTTTCTTTTGGTGTCTAATCCGCATATATATCCCCATTGCCCTTGATTTTCTTGACTGTATATCTCTTAGATATCAACATATACACGTGTGATTTAGTTTACGAAGATTTTTCAATGCCGAGAACCTCGATTAGAGAGTAAAAAACGCGTAAGGTTCACAATGGTGTAAAATTAAAACGGGATATACCGGGCTAGGATTCGAGTTACAGGAACAAGGGACAAACCAACCACCCAAGAATGGAATCGTCGAGCGAAAACACTTGACAACCTCCTTGAAGCAGCACTAAACACATTCCTTAAATTGTAGTCATTTGTTGAATGTTTCTTTTGGTGTCTAATCCGCATATATATCCCCATTGCCCTTGATTTTCTTGACTGTATATCTCTTAGATATCAACATATACACGTGTGATTTAGTTTACGAAGATTTTTCAATGCCGAGAACCTCGATCAGAGAGTAAAAAGGCGTAAGGTTCACAATGGTGTAAAATTAAAATGGGATATACCGGGCTAGGATTCGAGTTACAGGAACAAGGGTCAAACCAACCACCCAAGAATGGAATCATCGAGCGAAAACATTTGTCAACCTCCGAGAAGCAGCTTTTCTTGCCACAAGAACTTTCTCCATCAATTAGGAATCTGATGCCGTCACCAAACACATTCCTTAAATTGTAGCCATTTGTTGAGTGTTTTTTTTGGGTGTCTAATCCGCATTTATATCATCATTGCCCTTGATTTTCTTAACTGTATAATTCTTAAATATCAACATATACACGTGTGATTTAGTTTACCAATATTTTTCAATGTCGAGAACCTCGATCAGAGAGTAAAAAAGGCGTAAGGTTCACAATGGTGTAAAATTAAAATGGGATATACCGGGCTAGGATTCGAGTTACAGGAAGAAGGACAATCCAACCACCCAAGAATGGAATCGCCGAGCGAAAAAAATTTGACAACCTCCTAGAAGCAGGTTTTCTTGCCACCAGACCTTTCTCCATCAATTAGGAATCTGATGCCGTCACTAAACACATTCCTTAAATTGTTGCCATTTGTTGAGTGTTTTTTTTTGTGTCTAATCCGCATATATATCACCATTGCTCTTGATTTTCTTGACTGTATATCTATTAAATGTCAACATATACACGTGTGATTTAGTTTACGAAGATTTTTCAATGCCGAGATCCTCGATCAGAGAGTAAAAAAGGCGTAAGGTTCACAATGGTGTAAAATTAAAATGGGATATACCGGGTTAGGATTCGAGTTACAGGAACAAGGGCCTAACCAACCACCCAAGAATGGAATCGTCGAGCGAAAACACTTGACAACCTCCTAGAAGCAGCTTTTCTTACCACCAGACCTTTCTCCATCAATTAGGAATCTGATGCCGTCACTAAACACATTTCTTAAATTGTAGCCATTTGTTGAGTGTTTTTTTTTTGTTTCTAATCCGCATATATATCACCATTTCCCTTGATTTTCTTGACTGTATATCTCTTAAATGTCAACATATACACGTGCGATTTAGTTTACGAAGATTTTTCAATGCCGAGAACCACAATCAGAGAGTAAAAAAGGCGTAAGGTTCACAATGGTGTAAAATTAAAATGGGATATTCTGGGCTAGGATTCGAGTTACAGGAAAAAAGGGCCAAACCAACCACCCAAGAATGGAATCGTCGAGCGAAAACACTTGACAACCTCCTAGAAGCAGCTTTTCTTGCCACCAGACCTTTCTCCATCAATTAGGAATCTAATGCCGTCACTAAACACATTCCTTAAATTGAAGCCATTTGTTGAGTGTTTTTTGTTTGGCGTCTAATCCTCATATATATCACCATTGCCCTTGATTTTGTTGACTGTATATCTCTTAAATGTCAACATACACACGTGTGATTTAGTTTACGAAGATTTTTCAATGCCGAGAACCTCGATCAGAGAGTAAAAAAGGCGTAAGGTTCACAATGGTGTAAAATTAAAATGGGATATACCGGGCTAGCATTTGAGTTACATGAACAAGGGCCAAACCAACCACCAAAGAATGGAATCGTCGAGCGAAAACACATGACAACCTCCTAGAAGCAACTTTTCTTGCTACCAGACCTTTCTCCATCAATTAGGAATCTGATGCCGTAACTAAACACATTTCTTAAATTGTAGCCATTTGTTTAGTGTTTTTTTGGTGTCTAATCCGCATATATATCACCATTGCCCTTGATTTTCTTGACTGTATATCTCTTAAATATCAACACATACATGTGTGATTTAGTTTTCGAAGATTTTTCAATGCCGGGAACCTCGATCAGAGAGTAAAAAAGGCGTAAGGTTCACAATGGTGTAAAATTAAAATGGGATATACCGGACTAGGTTTCGAGTTACAGGAACAAGGGCCAAACCAACCACCCAAGAATGGAATCGGCGAGCGAAAACACTTAACAACCTCCTAGAAGCAGCTTTCCTTACCACCAGACCTTTCTCCATCAATTAGGAATTTGATGCCATCACTAAACACATTCCTTAAATTGTACCCATTTGTTGAATGATTTTTTTGGTGTCTAATCAGTATATATATCACCATTGCCCTTGATTTTCTTGACTGTATATCTCTTAAATGTCAACATATACACGTGTGATTTAGTTTACGATGATTTTTCAAGGCCGAGAACCTCGATCAGAGAGTAAAAAGGGCGTAAGGTTCACAATGGTGTAAAATTAAAATGGGATATACCGGGTTAGGATTCGAGTTACAGGAACAAGGGCTAAACCAACCACCCAAGAATGGAATCGTCGAGCGAAAACACTTGACAACCTCCTAGAAGCAGCTTTTCTTGCCACCAGACCTTTCTCCATCAATTAGGAATCTGATGTCGTCACTATACACATTCCTTAAATTGTAGCCATTTGTTGAGTGTTTTTTTTTTGTGTCTAATCCGCATATATATCACCATTGCCCTTGATTTTCTTGACTGTATATCTCTTAAATATCAACATATACATGTGTGATTTAGTTTACGAGGATTTTTCAATGCCGAGAACCTCGATCAGAGAGTAAAAAAGGCCTAAGGTTCACAATGGTGTAAAATTAAAATTGGATATACCGGGCTTAGATTCGAGTAACAGGAACAAGGGCCAAACCAACCACCCAAGAATGGAATCGTCGAGCGAAAACATTTGACAACCTCCTAGAAGCAGCTTTTCTTGCCACCAGACCTTTCTCCATCAATTAGTAATATGATGCCGTCACTAAACACATTCCTTAAATTGTAGCCATTTGTTGAGTGTTTTTTTTTGTGTCTAATCCACATATATATCACCATTGCCCTTTATTTTCTTGACTGTATATCTCTTAAATATCAACATATACACGTGTGATTTAGTTTACGAAGATTTTTCAATGCCGAGAACCTCGATCAGAGAGTAAAAAAGGCGTAAGGTTCACAATGGTGTTAGATTAAAATGGGATATACCTGGCTAGAATTTGAGTTACAAGAACCAGGGCCAAACCAACCTCCCAATAATGGACTTGTCGAGCGAAAACACTTGACAACCTCATAGAAGCAGCTTTTCATGCTACCAGACCTTTCTCCATCAATTAGGAATCTGATGCCGTCACTAAACACATTCCTTAAATTGTAGCCATTTGTTGAGTGTTTTTTTTTTTGTGTCTAATCCGCATATATATCACCGTTGCCCTTGATTTTCATGACTGTATATGTCTTAAATATCAACATATACACGTGTGATTTTGTTGGTGCATGCGTCTGTCGACTTCATCTTGTATCGAGTCGTGTAATAGAATAGATAAAACAAGTCACGCAGTTCGAGATAAGTAGGAAACAGAGGTGAACAAGCCAGTTCAAACGAAGTGGCCAGTTCAAACGAAGTGGTCAGTTCAAACGAAGTGGACAGTTCAAACGAACTGGAAATAGTATAAATAAGTGACTTGTGATTTTCATTTGGAACTTGGTCATTCCGGTAGGGAAGCTCTGCCGAAGTATCTCCAGGTCTGTAATCGTCATCAAATCAATACAAGAGATAGATTAAGTGATTCTAGTGTGTATACAGCTGAAATAACACCGATACGTTTGATTCCGCCTCTCCTATTGGACGAGATCTCTTCTGAACGACTCGTTTGGTCGTGCAAACGATCCTACAAGTGGTATCAGAGCTCAGGAGGAAGAGCTCTTGCTATTTCAGCCGATATTCGCCAATAAATTCTGCTTCTACACCTTACTGTCACGTATTTTCAAAATTAAACTGGATTTTATGGATAAAATGGTTTGTTTTTTAAGTATATTGTGCGAAACAGTGGTTTAGATAATCCGTGAAAGTGCTAGACTTTAAAACAGATTAAAACTCAATCAATTTGGTAAAAAATCGACCAGTTTGTTTGAAGCTTGATACATTTTACACGAACAGAACTTCGAACTCAGATTTACAACGATTCAGTGGACGATATTGAACAAATTATACATCATTGTGTTCGGAATTCATAGTAGAACAATCCTTGAACATATCAGATTCTAATTCAACCGAAAACGTGATAATATTTGGCAAAATAACATCAGATCGTCTGAAAAATGGCACAGTTCGTTTGAGATTTGGAATTCCAGTTCGTTTTAGTTCAAACGAATTGAATTTAGAACCTTTGTTCGTTTCAAAAGTTCACTTCGCATCAGGTTCCTGATCGTTTGAGGTTGTTAGTCCGTTTGAAATCAGCAGATCTCAGTTCATACGAAGGTTGTCAGTTCGTTTAAGGTTGACAGTCCGTTTGAAAGTAATCAGGTCGTCTGAATCACAGTTCGTCTGAAGTCGTCAGTCCGTTTGAAAGATTTTCAGTTCAGTTTGTTTGAACTTCAGTTCGTTTAAGAGATTCAGTTCGTCTGTTCTTCGTTCAGGTCGTCTGAAACAGTTGATCAGGTCACGTGAACATAATAGTTAATCGTCCCAATGAAAGAGTCTTGAAAGTTGGTGAGATTTGAATATGTGAACATGTGATGTTGTATTAAATGTTGTCGGTACATGTGAATAGTTATTAATACATCTCGGTCCAAGTGTTTAAACATCAGAGTTGTCGGCCAGATTTGATCCAATCCATGTGATTCATATAGTGGCCCAATCAGAATTAAGTTGAAAATTAAAGTTGTCAGCCCAAGTAAATCAAGTGGCCCAATCAGATTTTATTTTTAACGGACATACTTGAAGTTCATCGGCCCATTATAGTATCTCGAAATCTTTGACCCATTTAAAGTTGGAGTATAAAGTTCAAACCAGTTCATATTACTTGGCACATCCGATCAAGCCCATTTTATTCAGTGATCTTTACTTCAACAACTTTGGAACGAATTCGCAAATCTTTGACATGTGTCTTAGATTGATTTCACAAACACACACGTTTACTTATTCAGTCCGTTTAAACTGATAGTTTGTTTGTTTGTCTCCAGGTGATTCACGAGGTGAACTAGTTCGCATCAAATCAGTTTGTTTCAAACTCAGCTAGCTTGAACAGTCAGTTTTGTGAAATTTTGAAAAAACGAAACATGGAGAACGAGTTTTATAACGCTTTTGCTAGTCCGATGACTGTTGCTTGAAAATGAGACGCGGATAACGCAAAAACCACCTAAGCTCATGAATATTGAGGATTTTAGTGGATGGTCCGAACGATTTGAAAATTGGGTGCAAGCGTATCATTTGGATAATTGGGAACATACTGAAATTCAATATGTTAGACCAGTTAAGAATGGTATGAAGGTTCCGATTAGAGATTTTGAAGATGATGAGAAAAAAGATTACAAAAATGAAAAATTGATGATTAGTCTGCTGCATCAATCTATTAAAGAAGACATCTTGATTCTACTTCAACACAATGGGAGTGCATATTCAATATGGGAAGAATTAGAAAAAAAGTTTAATGCAAGTGAGGAGATGCTCAAAAACAAAAAGTCGCTGTTAAAAAAAGAATTTGATCTATTTCGCGGGTTGAAAACTGAAAACACCAAATAGATCATTGAAAGATATTGCAATTTATTGAAAAATATGAGCAGATTGAACATAAAAAAGGACAAAGATGAATTGATTGAAAAGTGTAGGACCGGTTTTGACTCCGAAACGATTGCGAAACGAACGTATGACGTGCGGAATCCGTACACGAACGCGACCTAACACACACGATGTAATATAAACGTGATTCTATATAAGATTTGATAAAGTACAGCACCTTGAATCACTTTCTCTCTCTAGAATCTCTCTCTAGATCTAGAGTTCTCCTAAACACAAATGAGCCAAAGTCCCTAATCTATGACATAAGGATCTATTTATAGCCCTTGGAATTAATGAGACTTCTCATTAATTACCAAAATGCCACCTTGTTATTTAACTAGATATTACAATATAAAGACTTGTTTTCTTCTGATTCTCACTACGGCTCGGATTGACGAAGGCGATAGACATAAATGTACTAACAGACTCCCCCTTGGATATTGCCGAATTCAATCCCATAGCGTCTTGTTTTTCTTACTCTCTTTGAATCTTCTCGAACAGAATCCCGGTGGATCTGTCTTCAGCTTCAGCTTCTCCTTTTTGTAGATTTTCTTCTTCATCAGGCTCCCCCTTTCATTGTTTTCTTTTAAAACCTTTTCATTTTCAAACATTTCTTTGCACTTGCTTTTGAAAACTTCTTCAAGTTTTGCGAAATCAAGATTTCTTGTTCTGATCTTTTCGTCTTTTTCAGTACAAGCACTGCACATTTCCATGCATTTCTTACACTGTTCAACAGTTTCATTCAAGATGTTAGAATCAGATTTTACCTCAGTGATTGGCACTTCGGTGTTTGTTGCAGTCTCTGTCTGCTTCTGATCAGCATCATTCTGGTTTTCTTCAACACTAACTTCATCACCAGCATCACCAGCTTCCAAATTCTCATTCTTGACTACTTCAACTTGCTGTTCTTCAATAACAACTTCTTTTTCAACAACCTTCTCTTCAACTTTCTCAACTCCTTCTTTCACTTTTTCTTCAACCTTGACCTCCTCAGCAACCTTCTTCAAATCATCAACTAAATTCTCAATGTTCTTCTTCATTCTTTCTTCATTCCTCTTCCTTAGTTTTGTTGTCATAGCATCCCTGATGATTTTATCTAGCCTTTTCACATATGTCTTGTCTTTTGCAACATTGGAATAATATTCACCGGATCGAGGAATAACAAGGAGAACATCATCATGAACTATGTCACTTCTTGGAACAACCGGTTCACCTTGTTTGTTGACATAACATTCTTGTTTCTTATCCCATCTTTTGTTTGCAACAGCATTCTCATATTCCTCCTGCATTTTCTCCATTCTGCACCCCACTTCTTCTCGAGTTTTCTCTTTTATCTCAGTTGTGCCTTTTTCTTCTTGGTTTTCATCTTTTATTTCAGCAACAAAAACAAACTGTCTTTTCTCTGTTATAGATCTGCCATGAGCTGTTTTTTGAACATTTTCCAAGCGATCTTCTTCTGGACAAATTGAGCTCCAGTCAAAACCTTCATCATCTTGAATTACTGCACAAGCTCTTGACTTGGGTTTATCTTCAATCATTTTAGGCTCTTCTTTACTTCGATGGTAGATTGCCTTTCGATAATAGTCATCATTGAAAGGTCTCTCAGATTCAGCAACTTCAGAATTTCTACATTCTCTTTTGAAATGACCCTTTTGCTTGCATCGGAAGCAGGTCACTTTGGATTTGTCTAATCCAAGCTTTGTTGATGGACCACCTAACGATTGCTTCCCGGTAATCGCCATATATCTTTGAGCTCTTCGAATGCAACTTGCCAAACACCAACGAATGTCTATGAGCTCCATCTCTTCCGGATCAATCTGGTCGTAGTCTTCTTTGGTCAATTCGGAGTTTCCAATTTTTCCAGCTACAAGACCTTCATACGATTCCAGAACCGATGCTAGAAAACTCATTTGTTGTTTAGCTGCATTGATGCTCATCGACAGAGAATTCTTCAGTTTGAGAGCAATGTTGCACAGAATCTCCTCTGCTTCATCAGAACTTGATTTTGAAGATGAATGATATCCAGAATGATAACTTAATGAGGTTGTTTGTGGTTCCCTCATCTTCTCACCACTGAATGCTGTCTTTGGTGAACTGACAACTTTCTCCGAAGGTACATTACCTTTGTAGTATAGACCAACATTCTGATGATGCGATGAACCACTCATCTTGTTTTGCTTTTGTAGCTCCAGATCATGACTCTCAATCTTTTCTAACAACATATCAAGAGAAATCGTATCATATAAAGCATCATTTTTCAAGATAAAAACAAACGTTTGCCACTGATCAGCTCGTGGTAACTCTTCAATTACTTTATCAACAACTTCTTCTCTCGTTTTCAGAATTTTAAATCTTTCTAGTTCAATCTTTAAATGGCAAAACCTCTCAATCATTTGCCTCACTGTCTCTCCTTTTAAACTATCAAATAGATCAAATTCTTTTTTCAATAACGCGATTTTGTTTTTCCGAATTTGTTTACCCCCCTTAGCTTTCGTTTTGAAAGCTTTCCACACAGACTTCGATGACCCATCATGTATTAATAATGAAAAAATGTCATCTCGAACTGCTTGCTGGATCAAAGCAATCATCTTCTGTTCGTATGAAACTTTCTTTTTGTCTTCCTCTGAATAATCTTTGATCAGAATTTCTTCTCCTTTGTCATTTACTGGGTTATCATAACCAAACTTCAAACAAAACCAACTCTCATGTGCATATGCCTTCGTCCAATTGACAAACCTCTCCTTCCACCAAACATAATCCTCAATGTTATTCAGCTTCGGAGGTTTTGAATAGGTTCCATAAAAGTTGTCATGGTTAATGTTGTCTTTGATGGTTTTCGTTATCGCTTTGGGTGTAACGTTTGAACCTTCCACTGTATCTGAGGTAAACGCGTTCTAGAAAGTATTGAAAAATTCTTCAGCCATGGTTTGAACTTCTTGAATTACCTTGAATCAACAAACAAACAAACACTTATCAGTTTAAACACTATCAAATAACTGAATCAAAATAATACTTGAACTGGTGAATATTCTGTGCGGATTGAATGTTGACAAACTGTGCGGACTGCTATGACCCGGATCAAAATCCAATGACCTGACTCACTACGTTCAGACTGAGTTCACTCTCAATTGACCTGGTTCACAAAGACACGACCTGAACTGTTTCAAGAGATTTGATTGAACTGCTTTGAACCGTATGATTTTGATGCGATGAATCTTGACTTTCAATCCATGCAAACTGACATATCTCATACACACACTAATCAATGCCGACAATTCACAAAACAACTTTGATTGAACCTAGATGATTACATAGACTGATGATAACAGTTTATAATAATATTCTATTGGACCTCTATCTGATATGGACTTACCAATTTAAATCAAATCTGGCCGACAACAATACTACTAATCACAATTCTATTGGGCTTTCAAAATTAGTGAATTGTTACCAATTATTATCACATGCAATTTACAAAACCTATAGATCTCGTGAATGTATATACTCGAATTTTATAACACCTAATTTCTCATTGGACCTTTCATTTTAGTGTTCATACATTTTATTGAAAAACAAACCTATATCACATGCTCACTATTGTTACTCTATTTCAATAGGATCTCTATTTAAATGTGGCCGACAACAGTTCAAACCATTCAATACACATTCACTTCTTCAATGAATTTTAATTGGACCAAACAAGTGTATTGGGTTAAATGCAGATTTTGTATTTATTATTCACACAAGGACTGATGACATGCACATGGTATTTGTTGAATCAATTAATTTGAATCACGTGAATTGCTGAACCACTTTCAAACGGAAATCGTGTTTCAAACGGTATTCTCAAACAGAATACATTCCTCAAACGGAATCAACCCAATGTTTCAAACGGACCACATGTTTCAAACGAAATGAGCACACTTCAAACGGAATATGTCATTTTCAAACGGAATGCGGCTGTTTTCAAACGGAATGAGGCTGTTTTCAAACAGAATGAGACTGTTTTCAAACGGAATGAAGCTGATGACGTGAAAACGGACCTAAAAACTCAGATTTCTCCTAAACGGCTAGGAATTAGGATCTGAAACTTGGTAGGGTTATAGATCAGGTGTTTTCGCACAACATATCAAAAAATCAGCCGATTTGGACCGTAAAAACTCGTTCAATTTGATGATTTTCAGTGAAAAACGTGAAAAGTATGAAAAAGATGAAGAAATAGATGAAATCCGGATATGAATCTGATGATTTTCTGCGCGGAAATGTGTGATAGATCAGTGCAATCGAGCTCCTACTCTGATACCACTTGTAGGACCGGTTTTGACCCCGAAACGATTGCGAAACGAACGTATGACGTGCGGAATCCGTACACGAACGCGACCTAACACACACGATGTAATATAAACGTGATTCTAAATAAGATTTGATAAAGTACAGCACCTTGAATCACTTTCTCTCTCTAGAATCTCTCTCTAGATCTAGAGTTCTCCTAAACACAAATGAGCCAAAGTCCCTAATCTATGACATAAGGATCTATTTATAGCCCTTGGAATTAATGAGACTTCTCATTAATTACCAAAATGCCACCTTGTTATTTAACTAGATATTACAATATAAAGACTTGTTTTCTTCTGATTCTCGCTACGGCTCGGATTGACGAAGGCGATAGACATAAATGTACTAACAAAAAGCTTGCTGATGCATTGCCACATGATGAGTGGGGCACGTATCTGATGATGCTGAAAAATAAACAGGGATTTAATGACCTAACATTGGGTGATTTCATAAAACAACTTGAAGCACAGGAGATGGAACAAAGAAAGATAGCAAGGATGAAGAATTATGATGGAGAACAAGACATCAGATTGTATTTCAAAAGTGGTGTTAGTGATAAGACCAATTTTTCTCCAAAGGTTGGAACTGCTTTCAATGCAAAAGATTCTTCTGAAAGTTCATCTCAGGGATCAAGCAGCAAAACTGGATTTACTTCATTTCCAACATTTGATCCACATTTTTCTACAACAAAGAGTGGAAAAGTTCTTTAATGCAACATTGCTATAAACCTTGAAAATGATCAGAATTATACTGAGGAAGTTGCTAAAAGTCACATGTCTTTGTTGGTGACTGTGCTTGAATCCTATGGAGGGTTAGTTGCAGGAAAGATCGGGAATCCAATGCTTACAAAAGAGGATTATGATCAAGTTGATGCTGAGGAAATGGAATTGATGGATATAAAGTGGTGTTTAGCAAGTGTGTTGAGACGAGCTGAGAAATTTAAGCAGATCACAGGAAGAGATGACTTACGTTAAGCTAATGTTTCTACTTTAGGTTTTGACAAATCTAAAGTTACTTGTTTTCATTGCAGGGAAAAAAAGGACACTTCAAGAGGGAGTGCACTAATCGCGAAGCAAGTGGAACTCAAAATCCCTTTGGAAACAATGATTATTATAGAAAGGCGATTTATCATCAGGTTGCTCAACAACCACATCATCAACAACAGCAGCAAACTGCTCATGGTAGGAGGGTGATTGAAGAAGAATCATCAAAGAAAGCATGTTTTGGAAGTTCATCAAAAGATTTCAATTGGGATAAATATATACAAGCTGATAATAAAGCATGTCTGATAAACCAAGATGATGAAAGACTTCCAGAAGGATTTAGCTGGGAAAATTTTAGTTGGGATGACTACTGTCCAGACAAAGAGATCTTAAAAACTAATGCTTTTGTTGCTCAAATTGTTAAAGATAATGATGATAATGGTCTTTTTAATGAATATTGGGCAGAAAAAATGGAGAAATATCTAGCCAAGCAGAAGAAAAGAACTGAAGAAGAGGCCCAAGAGAGAAAATCTGAAATTGAGAAAAAGAAGAAGATGGAAGAAGAAATCCAAGAAAGAGAAGTAAAAAAAGTTCCAATGTTTGAGGTTAAAAAGGAAGTTGTTGCAGTAGAAGTATCAGAGAATTGTGAAAACTGTGAGACAATGAAGAAACAAAACAGTGATTTGATTCACAATATGAATAGGCTGAGAGAATCGTATAATGTCCTGAACAAAGCCATGAATAAATACAACGAGTCAAGCAGTGAACAAGCTACAACCATGAAGACACTCAAAAGAGCATACATGAGACAGCTTGATGATGTCAACTTTTACACTAAAAAATGTGCTGAACTTGAGTTGAAATTAGAAACACAGAGAATTGAAACTGAGAGAGTAAATAGATTGTTACAAAGTTACTCATGTTCTAAATTTGTGTTTGACAGGAATTATCCGATCGTGGAAGAAATGAAGACGTTTGAAGAAGAAGATTCTGAAGAAAAGAAATTTGAAACAAAAGAAGATTTGGAAGTGAAAGATTCCAGTAAGAAACCAAGTGTTGATTATAGCAAGTGTCCACCTCCAATTGAAAATGGATATTCTCCACGAAATCCAAATTCAGAAAGAGTAAAAAAGGCAACAAATTTACAGTGGGAGTCTGAGTCTGCAGTTAAACTACCAGAAAATATTGATGTTACGTTTACATCATCTGACACTGATCATGAGTCCGAGTTAATAAAGAAAGTGGTCGATCAGGTGTTGGATAAAGATGAAACCGAGGAGTCAAAGTTGGAGTCAAAGTCAGAGTCAAAATCAGAGTCAAAGTCAGAGTCAAAGTCTGGTTCTGAAAGTTCGAGTTCGACAGTCAACAGTTCAAAATCTTCAGTCAAAAGAGTTTACAATAAAGAATTTCTTCTATCAAAATCTAATTTGAATGACGAAGCATTCAAAGTTGCATACACATTGAATGATTCCGACAAATTATATTCTGATGAGGAATTTCCAATAAAAGGTGTTAAACCAGACATGATCAAAAAGGTTTTCAAACTAACAGAAATTAATATTTCTGAAATAAAAGATATAAATCTTAATGATAAACCTAAGAAATACACCTCAAGAGTTCAACAAAGAGAAAACAAGAAAAAGGGTTACAGTTCTGGTTCTGGTTTTCAAAGAAACCAAACCATAACGGTAATTTCAAAAAGAAAGGACTTGGTTTTATTCCTTCAGAAAAACAGAAAAATGAAAAATATGTTCGTGATTTTAAATCAAAAATGATATTTGTTTCAGGTACGTCTACTGAACAAGAGAAAGAAAATCTATTCAGAAATCAGTCAAACAAAGAATTCCTTGCTAAGAAGCAAGAAGAGTTGAAGTATGCTGATCAGATGAAAGAAACGAGAACCTGTTTCCAATGCAACACTGTTGGACATATTGCCAAAGATTGTTCAAAGGCAATAAAATCAAAACAGGGAGTTTCTCGTAAATTGAAAGAGAAAGAAGTTGTGTTTGAACCACCAATTGATAGAACAAAACTTTTCAAAAATTCAACTTTTGAAATTGGTGAATGTTCAAACAGGTTTTATAAGAAGAGAGCAAAACTTGACAACCAAAAATGGGTTATTAAGAAATTGATTGATAGTTCTAGAAATGATTCTGATTCAACAAAATCAGAGGAGTTATCTTCTGGCGATGAATCTGATTCCACAAAGTCAGAGGAGCCACAGGTTGAGGTAAAAGGTGAAACATCAGTGCCGACTGTGGATGATGTGAATTTTCCACCACTTAGGGCTGAAAATTTTAAAAAGAAATTTGGAAAAGTTGAGATTTCAAATCAATTCTTCTCTGAAAAGAAAGAATTTGATATTGAAAGACCTTTTAACTCCAAAGTCCATAACATTTTTGGAAAAATGGTTGACAGGAAGGTCAAAGGAGTGAAGGAGTTTTACGAGAAGAAGACGAAGAAAGATAAAGTTTGTGACACCTGTGTCACTTCAACCATCAAACAAATACCAAACCAATGAGATATTGTATTTCATACTTGGGATTTGTAAAAATATGTGTATTGTTTGCACATATCAATTCTTGTCCGATTTCAAGCTTTAAATCGCTTTCTGGAAAGTTATACGCGAACTGATGCGTAAACGTAATCAGTTTAATGAGACGAACACTCCAGAATAGTGACATAGGCTTAACATACCTTAAATAACCTTTACATAACTTAGAAATAAGTTTTGGATGGTTTGGTGTGGCGAAATCAAGTTTATTCGCTTACAGGGACTAATTTTGACAAACTACGAAAATATGCCGATTTGTACTGTAACGAACATTCCGAAACATGACCATAAGTTAAACATACCCTAAATATCCTTTACATAGCTTATAAATAGGCTTTGAGGGGTTCGGTGTGCTAAAATAAACTTTTTGGTCATTCAGGGACTAAAAGCGTCAAAAAGTGCATAAGTTTGCATTTTCGCGCATATCTTACGTTCTGAATACATCCGGACATCCAAAACTTTATTTAATCATTAAAATATTTTATTTTAGTGATTGGTATGATAAAATTCCATTCGTCGCGTAATTTGGATCGTTTTTCGCATTCGTTCGTGTTTCGTCGTAATTAACCGAACAACGCAACCGTACGACCAAACGAACCGACATCCGAGATATTTTTGAGCATGTTTTGAGTTCCCTATACTTTAACTTCATTTTAGAGCCTTGAAATGAGGTTAACGGGGCTTAAACGTGTCAAAAATGAGCCGAAATGCAAGATTCTGGAGTTCAGGGACCAAAATTGTCATTCTGCCATAGTTATCTTAGGAAGGGACCAAAATGAAAAATCAAAATTCCATTTTTTCCAGCTGTTCCCCTCATTTGGACATGGTTTTAATGAAACTATGGGCTCCCATGGTTTCACAAAACCATGGGCACATGTGTACGGATGAGATCGAAGCTCGTTTTACGATAAACGATCCTAACGGTTCTAGTTTTCCTATAGATACCCCCCTTTGTTTAACTTCCTCCTCATTAAAATCTGATCTAAGATGCTCTAAGTTGAAGCCTTTGCTTCATACCTGAGCTACTTGGATCAAGATTTGCTTGCGGGAACCCTTTGTAAGTATTCTTTCGTTCTTTTATCGCTTTTCGAGTCTGAAAGTCAAACTGCGTTTGACTTTCTGCATTGACCAGTTTATGGTCAATGCGAAGTTCGTTTGAACTTCATAACATGAGCATAATCACGATGGTTATAGTCCCTAGTGACTATACCTACTGATTACCACGTTATCTAGGTTTAGTGACGAGTCGTAGTTTCGGCCAAAATGCGTATTCTCGCGTATTTTGTAACCAAACTACTTTTAGGTATCAAAACCATTTGTTTTGATACCAAACCTGTTTTCTAACTTAACTAAACATGTTTTAGCATGTTTAGCTCGTCACTTTAGGTTTAGTGCTTATGCAGAGTCGTAAGTCAAGCGGTGTAAACAACCGCTTAGACTTTCGAACTAGACCCGTTTGGTCGATCATTAGGATCCGACCAAACATGTTTAGTGACCATAGTTGTATAGGGAATAACCTTCCGAGGTTATACCTTATGGTCACGTCGTTTAATTAGTTATATGATAGGTAGTTTATATGCCTTAGGAAAATTACCAAAATACCCTTTTTATGCATAATTGATATTTAAGCATATGTAACCCAAAATTTTGTCACTTAACTGATTATACAACATAATTAAACATGTTTAGGCATATAATACTTGTCATAGGACTAGTTAGGCGGTCCAAACGCGTTTTGCGCGAACGACGCGTTAAAGCAGCATAAGCTACCTAAACGGGTCATAATGGGTCGTAAGCACTTAGGTTAGGTTTCCTTTTAGTATGTAGGCCTTGTTAAACAATATCATATAAGATCCCACACTCATTTGGTTTACGAGACCCCATCCTATCCGATCTTCCGATTTAGGCCTGTTTTATTTATATAGTTACCTATATTAGGTGCCGTTCGATTTCTGTGCTCCCTCTAGCTTGCTTGGTAGTTGTTCAAGACTTCTAAGCACCCTCAAGTGAGTACATAGTCCCCGCTTTTACTATTTTCAAATGTTTTGGGGTGAAATATGTGTACCTATTTGTTATGTTCTTGTTTTCAAAAGTATAAGTGATTATACATATTAGTACTTATCTTTTTACAAACTGAATGATTATTTATGGTCTAAACTCTAATTTTCTTAAAGAAAATAAAATTAATTGTTGGATAGTACTTATTTTTGTTCTCCAGACCGGTTGGTAGTATGATATAGGGCTATAGGATTTGACTCCCCATTCCTGTTGTCATGGAATGTCTGAAACCAATCTGTTTCTCCATCCAAATAGGGATTGCCTTTGTGGTATCCCTATAGTCTCAAAGGTGTATTTTGATGCACTAGGTCTGAATGAATTCTTAAATCACATTATTTTTGTATATTTTGATATGCTCTCATATGTGATATTGTACAAAACCAACATATATTATTTATAATAACCAAAAACATAGTTTAATATGTTATTTACAAAACCAAAGCATAGTTTAATATGTTATTTATAAATCCAAAGTATACTTTTAATATACTACTGAAAATTATTATTTTAACAACTAAAGTATATTTAATATACTATTTGTTTAATGATTGGGTTTTGGGTTAGTGTTTAGATAACGGGACGGGTGTAATATGATGAAAACATGGTAGATACGCCGCTGATACTTCTTATATATAAGTGTTTTCATCACATTACATACCGTGGCGTTATTTAGTACACTTGGGTTAACGACATTGGAACTGACATATATTTTAATATATTACTTAATCGACTTTCTTAAAACCAAAGTATATTTTTATATATACTATAAACCTTTTTATCAAAATATTGTTTTTCAAATAATATATATATATATATATATATATATATATATAACTCATTTTTACCTACTTATTTATTTATATCATCTGTTTTCTTATCGACTTTTCTATGATTTACAAAACAAAAACATTTTTACAAGGATCATGACTACTTTTTTAAACATGTTTTTTTCTTTAAACTTATAAGTCATGAATCCTAAATCAATAAAACCTATGTATCTCACAGGCATTTTTATGCTGACGTACCTATTTTTACACATGTTTCAGGTGCTGCTTTATGATGATTGTTGATACATGCTACACTTAGGGTGGACTCGTGCCTTAGCGACTTTAAAACTTGAAAGATAATAGTTGTATTTATCTGATTTGTAATAAAACAATGAGTTCAATAATTAAATAAAACGAAATTATTTTATCCATGGTTGTGAAACAATGATTCTGTTACAACACTCCCCGACGTTTCCGCCACGTCTTGTTGTTTTACGTGGTCGGGGTGTGACAGAAAAGTTGGTATCAGAGCCAATGGTTATAGGGAATTAAGTTATTAGTAATGCTTTGACCTAGACTATAACCTTCCTAGGACCCTAACACAAGTTATCTTGTGTTTAGCTTTAAAACAATACCGTCACTTATCCTTAGGTGACAACCACAAAGAGAACACAAATTTCGATTCCGCTTTGAAAACCAATCATCTGTTCTATGATGATTGATTACTAGGTTTTGAACCTTCTAAGTTTTCAAACTCTCGTCAAAGTTGGGTCTAAATAATGTGAACCCGTGCAAACTGGAAGGGTGAGTGCCTGTACCCTGGGTCTTCTGTCTAAGGCTAGAGTGTTCGTACAAATCCGCAATATCGGACCAGTCACTCTTACCTGGGAACTCTTGGGGTGAGTGTCCGCTTATAGGCGAGCATGTCTTCGCGATACATTATATTGACCCATTTACTTTGACTAGTCACCGTCTCATTTGTTTGCCTTAGGTAACAAACAAATGATCACAATTTTATGCATTGTCATTCTGTTTTCTTTTCACTTGTTTCCTCTCATATCTTTCATTGCCTTCATGATGCCTCTTCATCGCAACAACAATGTCCGAACTAGGTGTTGCAATTTCCCAACAATTAGACGTCGTACCCCAGAAGGTCGTTCATTTAGCTATCCCCATGACTCGTCTCAATGATGAAGCCATACAAGGGAACTGCTCTTTGGTACAATCAATGCAACCGTCATCATCCGAATCAAATACCATATTTCAAATGTACCCACGGTGGACGATGGGGACATTTGGCTAACATGTGCCGCTTTGCAATCCAAAGCAAAGCTGTTACAAATCCTGCTGCTGCTCAACCTCTTGCAAGGAAGCTTAATGTCGGTACTGTGCTTATGTGCAACAAATGTAATGCACCTCACCAAGCTTACCTGCAGTGTCGTCTGTGTGCATCACATGGACGACTCGGTCACCTGACAAATGCTTGTCAATTCAACCCAAACCAAGGTGGTCTAAACCAACCCAAAGTCAACCCTGTTCATATGATCGACGTAACATACGTAGTACCCAACCTTCAAACTCTTCTTCATATGTCGCTTGGCATATCTAGCGCCTCAACCTTATGAACTTTCTACCTTGTGTATCGACTTAAGCACGCCTAGTGCAAGGTGTCGAAACACCTCTCATTACAAAAAATTCCAAAATCCAAAATAGGATCTTTCTATCCTCATAATTAGATCCTTATGGATAATTATCAATCAAATCGGATCCTAATTGAATTATTCGTATGCCTTAGTACGTATATTATGATTCAATAAGGATAAATCCAAATTCCTATTAAGATCTTTCTATCTCCATAGTTAGATTCTTATGTTTAAAGTGCCAAATGAAATCCACGAATTGGATTCCTAGTGTGCTTTAAATACCAGTGACCAAAGATAACAAAGTAAAGATCAAGTTAATTAATTATGTGATTATGTGCTTATGTGTTTTCTTATATGTTTTGTGTTTTTATATGATCCATCCAAATCCTCGTAGAATCTTCCGTATCTCATATGAGGGATTCATAGTGGAATATCTAAAGGTATTATCTTAAATCCTTAATGGACTTCTACGTTGTAGTTAAGTCCCTTGGATTTATAAAGTACTATTCTATAATTGGACCTCTTAAATGGTCTTGTTAAACATATTGATTTTGAAAATCTGGTTAGGAATATCATGAGATGATATAATTGAAAAGATCCCTTTAAGAGGTCTATTTAAAAAGATTATACAACGGTTTAGTTAAGAAGATCATGTGTTGATCTAGTTAAAAAGCTCCTTCGTTGATCTAGTTAAAAAGATCCTTTGGTGGTCTAGTCAAGTCGCTTCATGTTTATTCAATTGATTTTTCCCCTACACATTATAAAATGAACTATGCGGACTGTGCAAGGAATTACGTAATTATGGATGCATACATAATTATGGAATTCAGTGCACAGAAACCACAACAAGTTTTGTTATGTGTTAAGACCTGTAGTGATAAGAATAATGATAC
Organism: Helianthus tuberosus; assembly: GCA_030545235.1. Classification (NCBI taxonomy): domain Eukaryota; kingdom Viridiplantae; phylum Streptophyta; class Magnoliopsida; order Asterales; family Asteraceae; genus Helianthus; species Helianthus tuberosus. The sequence continues at coordinate 10,306 of JARYGA010001687.1, read as the reverse complement.
GGGAGAAGTCCTAGACCTTGACCGATGTCATTTTATCTTACACTCCCCAATTCTGATTTCAAGCACACACAAGTTTCCTATGATAAGCCTTCATAAGAAACGTTCTTCTGTCTGTAGTTCGAAACTCCATATTTTTGATACTACAAGGACTTCACTTTGATAGTTGACAATTTCGCTAAGAATCCAATCATGGCCCAGAGTTTTTAGGGTTCAATGGATTATTTGAAAGCGAAACCATCACAGTTGTCTTCACAAGTTTCCTCTAAAATTAAATTTCGGGACGAAATTTCCTAAAGTAGGGGAGACTGTGACATCTGTGTCACTTCAACCATCAAACAAATACCAAACCAATGAGATATTGTATTTCATACTTGGGAATTGTAAAAATATGTGTATTGTTTGCACATATCAATTCTTGTCCGATTTCAAGCTTTAAATCGCTTTCTGGAAAGTTATACGCGAACTGATGCGTAAACGTAATCAGTTTAATGAGACGAACACTCCGGAATAGTGACATAGGCTTAACATACCTTAAATAACCATTACATAACTTAGAAATAAGTTTTGGATGGTTTGGTGTGGCGAAATCAAGTTTATTCGCTTACAGGGACTAATTTTGACAAACTACGAAAATATGCCGATTTGTACTGTAACAAACATTTTGGAACATGACCATAAGTTAAAAATACCCTAAATATCCTTTGCATAGCTTATAAATAGGCTTTGAGGGGTTCGGTGTGCTAAAATAAACTTTTTGGTCATTCAGGGACTAAAAGCGTCAAAAAGTGCATAAGTTTGCATTTTCGCGCATATCTTACGTTCTGAATACATCCGGACATCCAAAAATTTATGTAATCATTAAAATATTTTATTTTAGTGATTGGCATGATAAAATTCAATTCGTCGCGTAATTTGGATCGTTTTTCGCATTCGTTCGTGTTTCGTCGTAATTAACCGAACAACGCAACCGTATGACCAAACTTTAACTTCATTTTAGAGCCTTGAAATGAGGTTAACGGGGCTTAAACGTGTAAAAAATGAGCCGAAATGCAAGATTCTGGAGTTCAGGGACCAAAATTGTCATTCTGCCATAGTTATCTTAGGAAGGGACCAAAATGAAAAATCTAAATTCCAGCTTGTTCCAGCTGTTCCCCTCATTTGCACATGGTTTTAATGAAACTATGGGCTCCCATGGTTTCACAAAACCATGGGCACATGTGTACGGATGAGATCGAAGCTCGTTTTACGATGAACGATCCTAACGGTTCTAGTTTTCCTATAAATACCCCCCTTTGTTTAACTTCCTCCTCATTCAAATCTGATCTAAGATGCTCTAAGTTGAAGCCTTTGCTTCATACCTGAGCTACTTGGATCAAGATTTGCTTGCGGGGACCCTTTGTAAGTATTCTTTCGTTCTTTTATTTCTTTTCGAGTGCGTTTGACTTTCTGCATTGACCAGTTTATGGTCAATGCGAAGTTCGTTTGAACTTTATAACGTGAGCATAATCACGATGGTTATAGTCCCTAGTGACTATACCTACTGATTACCGCGTTATCTAGGTTTAGTGACGAGTCGTAGTTTCGGCCAAAATGCGTATTCTCGCGTATTTTGTAACCAAACTACTTTTAGGTATCAAAACCATTTGTTTTGATACCAAACCTGTTTTCTAACTTAACTAAACATGTTTTAGCATGTTTAGCTCATCACTTTAGGTTTAGTGTTTATGTAGAGTCGTAAGTCAAGCGGTGTAAACAACCGCTTAGACTTTCGAACTAGACCCGTTTGGTCGATCATTAGGATCTGACCAAACATGTTTAGTGACCATAGTTGTATAGGGAATAACCTTCCGAGGTTATACCTTATGGTCACATCGTTTAATTAGTTATATGATAGGTAGTTTATATGCCTTAGGAAAATTACCAAAATACCCTTTTTATGCATAATTGATATTTAAGCATATGTAACCCAAATTTTGTCACTTAACTGATTATGTAACATAATTAAACATGTTTAGGCATATAATACTTGTCATAGGACTAGTTAGGCGGTCCAAACGCATTTTGCGCGAACGACGCGTTAAAGCAGCATAAGCTACCTAAACGGGTCATAATGGGTCGTAAACACTTAGGTTAGGTTTCCTTTTAGTATGTAGGCCTTGTTAAAACATATCATATGAGATCCCACACTCATTTGGTTTACGAGACCTCATCCTATCTGATCTTCCGATTTAGGCCCGGTTTATTTATATAGTTACCTATATTAGGTGTCGTTCGATTTCCGTGCTCCCTCTAGCTTGCTTGGTAGTTGTTCAAGACTTCTAAGCACCCTCAAGTGAGTACATAGTCCCCTCTTTTACTATTTTAAAATGTTTTGGGGTGAAATATGTGTACCTATTTGTTATGTTCTTGTTTTCAAAAGTATAATTGATTATACATATTAGTACTTATCTTTTTACAAACTGAATGATTATTTATGGTCTAAACTCTAATTTTCTTAAAGAAAATAAAATTAATTGTTGGATAGTACTTATTTTTGTTCTCCAGACCGGTTGGTAGTATGATATAGCGCTATAGGATTTGACTCCCCATTCCTGTTGTCATGGAATGTCTGAAACCAATTTGTTTCTCCATCCAAATAGGGATTGCCTTTCTGGTATCCCTATAGTCTCAAAGGTGTATTTTGATGCACTAGGTCTGAATGAATTCTTAAATCACATTATTTTTGTATATTTTGATATGCTCTCATATGTGATATTGTACAAAACCAACATATATTATTTATAATAACCAAAAACATAGTTTAATATGTTATTTACAAAACCAAAGCATAGTTTATTATGTTATTTATAAATCCAAAGTATACTTTTAATATACTACTGAAAATTATTATTTTAACAACTAAAGTATATTTAATAAACTATTTGTTTAATGATTGGGTTTTGGGTTAGTGTTTAGATAACGGGACGGGTGTAATATGATGAAAACATGGTAGATACGCCGCTGGTACTTCTTATATATAAGTGTTTTCATCACATTATATACCGTGGCGTTATTTAGTACACTTGGGTTAACGACATTGGAACTGACATATATTTTAATATATTACTTAATCGACTTTCTTAAAACCAAAGTATATTTTTATATATACTATAAACCTTTTTATCAAAATATTGTTTTACAAACAATATATATATATATATAAACTCATTTTTACCTACTTATTTATTTATATCATCTGTTTTTTTATCGACTTTTCTATGATTTACAAAACAAAAACATTTTTACAAGGATCATGACTACTTTTTTAAACATTTTTTTTCTTTAAACTTATAAGTCATGAATCCTAAATCAATAAAACCTATGTATCTCATAGGCATTTTTATGCTAACGTACCTATTTTTACACATGTTTCAGGTGCTGCTTTATGATGATTGTTGATACATGCTACACTTAGGGTGGACTCGTGCCTTAGCGACTTTAAAACTTGAAAGACAATAGTTGTATTTATCTGATTTGTAATAAAACAATGAGTTCAATAATTAAATAAAACGAAATTATTTTATCCATGGTTGTGAAACAATGATTCTGTTACAACACTCCCCGACGTTTCCGCCACGTCTTGTTGTTTTACGTGGTCGGGGTGTGACAAAGTTGAACCATCCCTGGTTTGTGACTGGGATGGTACATATTACGAACAGTAAGTCTCTGGACTTGCCAGAGCTCCCAGGTTGGTAAGAGTGGAGCAGGAATCGGCATTCATCTTTCTTGGTTGATAATTTTACAAGTGGTACAATTGGTAAAGTACAGGTGGTATTTTAAATTGTTATATTTTTCAAGTGGTTATGGTTGGTGAAGTGAACATACAAGTGGTTAATCAAGGTCATTAGGTTGAACTTGATTGGACGATACTTACAAGTGGTATTTGAAAGACAGTGTGATGAACCAAACCCCTAACCTACAAATGGTAAAATCAGTCAACAAAACTTATTTTCCGGAAAAACCATTTGATTAAAACAAACTTAAATGTTTTGAAATCAGTGGGAAAATAGTTTGTTGTGAGGGGGAGTTCTGATTGTTTATGCCAAGTGAATGGAGATTTGCAGTGATTCGATATCAGTTGTTATTTCATTGTACAGTTTGTTTTCAAATTTCCTAAAATGTGTTTGCATTTTAGGGGGAGTAAAAATTCATGAAAATCCAAAAACATTTGAAAATTTGAAAAAGTCAAAAACATGATAAAATGAAAAATGAGTTTTGTGTCAAAGAAGAGGAAATGATAGTACATCAGTGGACTATCACAACATGCTAAAGAATTGTAAAGAAAAATGTGATAAACGGTCTCACTGATGATATGCCAGTAGGTTTTTGCACATTTAGTAGATTGTGATGAGATATAAACCTAAATTTCAAACTTGCTTATATCGTGGGGAAACATCTCTCGGATATATGAGTAACCCCCGAAATCTTGTTTGAAAGGTCCCTCTTTTTGAGATACTAGGTCTTTATGCTCAGTGATATCTGAGGTATTATCCCGGGACTTCTGATAATGCGGAAGCAATGGCCTAGTCCCCGGAGAATACTTTACGCTTGCTTGAAATATAGCGCCACCCTCAGCATAAAATGATGAGACAATAAAATTGCTAATCAATGCTGTTGTAAAAAAAGATCCTCTAAAGGGGACCCACCAAAAGTCGAGCCGTCATCTCTCTGCTGAACGAAAGTTCTGACCTGAGCTCTCACGGTTTCGCATTTAACCCCTTACAGATATCATCTGTGGTATACTCACTTATAAGACTGAATATTGGGATCTGGATATGGGAGTATATTCTGAGGTGGGACACGCGATTAAGTTTAAGAGCTTAAAACATTAATCTCGTATCTCGAAGCAGTTGAACTTTGTGTGAGAATTTAAGTGGATCAGTATACTGACAATCTAAGTGAATCGTTTAAAACTTAAAATGTCTAAAGCTTAACGGTGTTAGTGATTTGTCCTAAAAACTGATATGATCCTCTTACACAAACTCACAAAAATATTGTTTGTAAATAGTTCTTCTTTGTATTGCATTTTATTACAGTAAAAAATTCAAAAAGATTTTAGTGTGTTTTAGCATAATTTTTGAAAAATTCAAAAAGATTTTCGACAACTGATGTTGGGAAACTGATTTTCAAAATTTCAAGTGCTAGACATGATGAACAAATGGTTTGGGAGAGTGTGATTTGAAAAGATAAATGATAATTTTTGCAAATGGTTCATCAAAGATTAACATTGTAAAATCATTTGTTGAGTGTATAATTCTTGCAAGTGGTTCATTAGATGGTGAGATTGTTTTTACAAGAAATCATCAGAAAATTTATTTTTGGGTAGAGATTTGTGTAGGAAACAGGACAAGAGCTAGGTGATCTTGGATAGATGATAGAGAGCCAGGTTCCGATACCTGAGGACTCTGTAATTTTAACAAGCCAGGCTGCGATCCCAGCATATCGAAAGGGGGAGTCTGAAGACACCTAAAGGAAGGAATATGTTGGTGCTGAAAAGATGAGAAGAGAGAGATTGATGATGCTTTACAGTGCTAGATACTTCAAATAGTTCGAGAGGACTAATAAAGACTGAAGATGCGAAGACTCGACACTTTAAGACTCGTCAACATTCGAGGGGGAGACTGTTGGTGCATGCGTCTGTCGACTTCATCTTGTATCGAGTCTTGTAATAGAATAGATAAAACAAGTCACACAGTTCGAGATAAGTAGGAAACAGAGGTGAACAAGCCAGTTCAAACGAAGTGGTCACTTCAAACTAAGTGGACAGTTCAAACGAACTGGACCAGTTCGTACGAACTGGAAATAATATAAATAGGTGACTTGTGATTTTCATTTGGAACTTGGTCATTCCGGTAGCGAAGCTCAGCCGAAGTATCTCCAGGTCTGTAATCGTCATCAAATCAATACAAGAGATAGATTAAGTGATTCTAGTGTGTATACAACTGAAATAACACCGATACGTTTGATTCCGCCTCTCGTATTGGACGAGATCTCTTCTGAACGACTCGTTTGGTCGTGCAAACGATCCTACAGATTTAGTTTACGAAGATTTTTCAATGCCGAGAACCTCGATCAGAGAGCGAAAAAGGCGTAAGGTTCACAATGGTGTAAAATTAAAATGGGATATACTGGGCTAGGATTCGAGTTACAGGAACAAGGGCCAAACCAACCACCCAAGAATGGAATCGTCGAACGAAAACACTTGACAACCTCCAAGAAGCAACTTTTCTTACCACCAGACCTTTCTCCATCAATTAGGAATCTGATGTCATCACTAAACACATTCCTTAAATTGTAGCCATTTGTTGAGTGTTTTTTTTTGTTTCTAATACGCATATATATCACCATTGCCCTTGATTTTCTTGACTGTATATCTCTTGAATATCAACATATACACGCGTAATTTAGTTTACGAAGATTTTTCAATGCCGAGAACCTCGATCAGAGAGTAAAAAAGGCGTAAGGTTCACAATGGTGTAAAATTAAAATGGGATATACCGGGCTAGGATTCGAGTTACAGGAACAAGGGCCAAACCAACCACCCAAGAATGGAATCGTCGAGCGAAAACATTTGACAACCTTCTAGAAGCAACTTTTCTTGCCACCAGACCTTTCTCCATCAATTAGGAATCTGATGCCGTCACTAAACACATTCCTTAAATTGTAGCCATTTGTTTAGTGTTTTTTTGGGTGTCTAATCCGCATATATATCACCATTGACCTTGATTTTATTAACTGTATATCTCTTAAATATCAACATATACACGTCTAATTAAGTTTACAAAGATTTTTCAATGCCGAGAACCTCGATCAGAGAGTAAAAAGGCGTAAGGTTCATAATGGTGTAAAATTAAAATGGGATATACCGGGCTTAGATTCGAGTAACAGGAACAAGGGTCAAACCAACCACCCAAGAATGGAATCGTCGAGCGAAAACATTTGACAACCTCCTAGAAGCAACTTTTCTTGCCACCAGACCTTTCTCGATCAATTAGGGATATGATGCCGTCACTAAACACATTCCTTAAATTGGAGCCATTTGTTGAGTGTTTTTTTTGTGTCTAATCCACATATATATCACCATTGCCCTTTATTTTCTTGACTGTATATCTCTTAAATATCAACATATACACGTGTGATTTAGTTTACGAAGATTTTTCAATGCTGAGAACCGCGATCAGAGAGTAAAAAAGGCGTAAGGTTCACAATGGTGTAAGATTAAAATAGGATATACCGGGCTAGGATTCGAGTTACAGGAACAAGGGCCAAACCAACCTCCCAAGAATGGAATCGTCGAGCGAAAACACTTGACAACCTTCTAGAAGTAGCTTCTCTTGCTACCAGACCTTTCACCATCAATTTGGAATCTGATGCCGTCACTAAACGCATTCCTTAAATTGGAGCCATTTGTTGAGTGTTTTTTTTTTTGGTGTCTAATCCGCATATATATCACCATTGCCCTTGATTTTCTTGATTGTATATCTCTTAAATATCAACATATATACGTGTGATTTAGTTTACGATGATTTTTCAATGCCGAGAACCTCGATCAGAGAGTGAAAAAGGCGTAAGGTTCACAATGGTGTAAAATTAAAATGGGATATACTGGGCTAGGATTCGAGTTACAGGAACAAGGGCCAAACCAACCACCCAAGAATGGAATCGTCGAGCGAAAACACTTGACAACCTCCTAGAATCAGCTTTTCTTACCACCAGACCTTTCTCCATCAATTAGGAATCTGAAGCCGTCACTAAACACATTCCTTAAATTGTAGCCATTTGTTGAGTGTTTTTTTTGGTGTCTAATCCGCATATATATCACCATTGCCTTTGGTTTTCTTGACTGTATATCTCTTAAATATCAACATATACACGTGTGATTTAATTTACAAAGATTTTTCAATGCCGAGAACCTCGATCAGAGAGTAAAAAAGGCGTAAGGTTCATAATATTGTAAAATTAAAATGGGATATACCGGGCTATGATTAGAGTTACAGGAACAAGGGCTAAACCAACCACCCAAGAATGGAATCGTCGAGCGAAAACACTTGACAACCTCCTCGAAGCAGTTTTTCTTGCCACCAGACCTTTCTCCATCAATTAGGAATCTGATGCCGTCACTAAACACATTCCTTAAATTGTAGCCATTTGTTGAGTGATTTTTTTTTGGTGTCTAATCTGCATATATATCACCATTGCCCTTGATTTTCTTGACTGTATATCTCTTAAATGTCAATAAATACACGTGTGATTTAGTTTACGAAGATTTTTCAATGTCGAGAACCTCGTTCAGAGAGTACAAAAGGCGTAAGGTTCACAATGGTGTAAAATTAAAATGGGATATAACGGGCTAGGATTCGAGTTAGAGGAACAAGGGCCAAACCAACCACCCAAGAATGGAATCATCGAGCGAAAACACTTGACAACCTCCTCGAAGCAGTTTTTCTTGACACCAGACCTTTCTCCATCAATTAGGAATCTGATGCCGTCACTAAACACATTCCTTAAATTGTAGCCATTTGTTGAGTGATTTTTTTTGGTGTCTAATCCGCATATATATCACCATTGCCCTTGATTTTCTTGACTGTATATCTCTTAAATGTCAATAAATACACGTGTGATTTAGTTTACGAAGATTTTTCAATGTCGAGAACCTCGATCAGAGAGTACAAAAGGCGAAAGGTTCACAATGGTGTAAAATTAAAATGGGATATAACGGGCTAGGATTCGAGTTAGAGGAACAAGGGCCAAACAAACCACCCAAGAATGGAATCGTCGAGCGAAAACACTTGACAACCTCCTCGAAGCAGCTTTTCTTACCACCAGACCTTTCTCCATCAATTAGGAATCTGATGTCGTCACTAAACACATTCCTTAAATTGTAGACATTTGTTGAGTGATTTTTTTTGGTGTCTAATCCGCATATATATCCCCATTGCCCTTGATTTTCTTGACTCTGTATCTTTTAAATATCAACATATACACGTGTGATTTAGTTTACGAAGATTTTTCAATCCCGAGAACCTCTATCATAGAGTAAAAAAGGCGTAAGGTACACAACGGTGTAAAATTAAAATGGGATATACCGGGCTAGGATTCGAGTTACCGGAACAAGGGCCAAATCAACGACCCAAGCATGGAATTGTCGAGCGAAAACACTTGACAACCTCCTAGAAGCAGCTTTTCTTACCACCAGACCTTTCTCCATTAATTAGGAATCTGTTGACGTCACTAAACACATCCTTAAATTGTAGTCATTTGTTGAGTGTTTTTTTTTGTGTCTAATCCTCATATATATCACCATTGCCCTTGATTTTCTTGACTGTATATCTCTTAAATATCAACATATACACGTGTGATTTAGTTTACGAAGATTTTTCAATGCCGAGAACCTCGATGAGAGAGTAAAAAAGGCATAAGGTTCACAATGGTGTAAAATTAAAATGGGATATACCGGGCTAGGATTCGAGTTACAGGAACAAGTGCCAAACCAACCACCCAAGAATGGAATCGTCGAGCGAAAACACTTGAAAACCTCCTAGAAGCAGTTTTTCTTGCCACCAGACTTTTCTCCATCAATTAGGAATCTGATGCCGTCACTAAACACATTCCTTAAATTGTAGCCATTTGTTATGCGTTTTTTTTTTGGTGTCTAATCCGCATATATATCACCATTGCCCTTGATTTTCTTGACTGTATATCTCTAAAATATCAACATATACACGTGTGATTTAGTTTACGAAGATTTTTCAATGCCGAGAACCTCGATCAGAGAGTAAAAAAGGCGTAAGGTTCACAATGGTGTAAAATTAAAATGGGATATACCGGGCTAGGATTCGAGTTACAGGAACAAGGGCCAAACCAACCACCCAAGAATGGAATCGTCGAGCGAAAACATTTGACAACCTCCTAGAAGCAGCTTTTCTTACCACCAGACCTTTCTCCATCAATTAGGAATCTGATGCCGTCACTAAACACATTCCTTAAATTGTGGCCATTTGTTGAGTGTTTTTTTTTTTGTGTCTAATCCGCATATATATCACCATTGCTCTTGATTTTTTTGACTGTATATCTCTTAAATGTCAACATATACACGGGTGATTTAGTTTACGAAGATTTTTCAATGCCGAGAACCTCGACCAGAGAGTAAAAAGGCGTAAGGTTCACAATGGTGTAAGATTAAAATGGGATATACTGGGCTAGGATTCGAGTTACAGGAATAAGGGCCAAACCAACCACCCTAGAATGGAATCGCCGAGCGAAAACA
>JARYGA010001686.1:0-44746 GCA_030545235.1 Helianthus tuberosus | reverse complement strand
TGAATCTACGCCTTTCGGCGACCATTTAAGCGAACAGGAGCGTAGTAATATTTAAGTATATTCTTGGGAATGATCAATATGGACCAAGGAAGGCTTGGATATCATTAAACGACATTTCGTGCTACTTTGCGCAATTAAAGGACTAATTGCGTCAAACTGCTAAAGTATGCCGATTCGTATGGTAATGGACCTTCCGGAATATGACCATGAGTTAAACATACCACATTTATTCTTTATATAGCTTAGATATAGGTTTAGAGGTGTTTGGTGCGCAAAAAGAAACTTTTACGTTATGCAGGGACTAAAAGTGTCAAAAAGTGCACAAGTTTGCATTTTCGCGCATATCTCACATTCTGAATATCTCCGGACACCCAAAAATTTATGTAAGCACTAAAATATTTTATTTTAGTGTTCGGCATGATAAAATTCCATTCGTCGCGTAGTTTGGACCGTTTTTCGCGTCCGTTCGTGTTTCGTCGTAATTAGACGAACAACGTGACCGTACGGCCAAACGAACCGACATCCGACAAGTTTTTGAACATTTTTCATGTACCCCATGTTTAAACATCATGGTAGAGCCTTGAAATGAGGTTAACGGGCCTTATAAGCATCAGAAATGACCTTTAAGCAAGTACAGGGACTGAAACTGCAATTCTGAAACTTAATTGCTGAATTGAGCAGCCCAGGCGGGGCGCGTAGACCCTCCTTGGGTCTTACGCGGGGCGTGTGAACCTGCCAGACCTGCAGAATCTATTTTACAGCCAGTTACAGCCTGTTCCAGCTTGATCCAGCACTTGCAAATGGTATTTCTTCAATCCTTGGGCACCCATAGTATTAGAAATTAGTGGGTATGAGGTGTGCGGTCCAGATCAAGGCTCGGTTATCGAGGAACGATCTTAATGGTTCTCCATAACCTATAAATACCCCACTTCATTCTTGCCAAACCCATACTTGATTTCTGAATTCTCTAAGTTGGAGACCTTGCTCTTCATACCTGAGAAATTAGGATCAAAACCTCCTTGCTTGGACCCTTTGTAAGTGTCCTTTCGTGCTTAGTTTATTTGTTTTGCATTTATAGCCGAAAAGTCAAACGTTTTGATAAACGCTTTGACTTTTAAATGGTTGAGCCATTGTTCGCAACGAACATGGCTACGTGACCGTAATTAGGTAGGTGTTTAACCCTCAAAAGGGCACCTCCTAATTACCACGTTTACTTAGTTAAATTGTCGGGTCAAATAAAAGTCAAACGAGTTAGTTTTAAATAAAATTCATAACTATTAATATAAAAGCCATAAAATCAGTTTTCTCACTTTAATAACTTGGTAAATATTAATTGAACATGTCTAAGCATGTTCAACCCGAAAATTCTAAGTATAGGCTTGGTTCGGAACCGAAAGTCGCAAAAGTTGACTTTTGCTTTGACTTTCAGTTTTGACCCGATTTGGCTTAGTTTAGATATGCCTTAGGATTCCTTTAGGACCAGGTTATAGGTTAGTGTAACCCTCTGAGGTTATACAACCTGGTTCCTTAGTTATCCAATTCATATGCATGTTTCCGTTATATGCTTAAATGTTGACCATTATGCCCTTTTAACCTTAAAACGAGAATTTTGAAAATATGAGAGGACAATAATCTTCATTACTGATTTATAAACTTGTCCCTAAAATTTGACATCAGTTTGAGGTCTAGATTAGGAGTTATGCTCATTAGCGTAAATGAAAAGCTTTTTATTAATTAAACGACATAATTAGCGTATATCCTATCTAAACCCAATTTTTGATACCAAAATTTTTACCTACTGATATAAAATAATATTTTGGGATTTTTAAAGATTTTTATTTTTAGGCTGAGCATAACATAGGGTTCTAGCTTTAATTCGGTAATTACCGGTTTTGCCCTTTTGGCCCATAAAATGAGTTTTACATAATACTTTGATACCAAACTTTTTGCTACTGATTTTATATCATAAATAAAATATTTTGAACTTTATAAACTGATCAAAAACACAGATTTCCTATTTAAACCCGAAAATCGCTTAAAACCGACTTTTACGCATTTTAAGCGCATAGTATGAGTTAAAACTATTTTTGGCATATGAAACTTAATACCTACTGATGTTTTAAGTAAATTTATATATTTTAATAGTAAAGAAAAGTTTTAAACTCAGATTCTCAAATTTTGACCTTTTAAGCTTATGTGAAATTACCATAATGCCCCTACGGTGCATAGTTTGGTTATAAATAGTAAATTTCACATATATGCTATACCCTACTATTATAACTTATTAAAGTAAGTATTTTTACTGATTATATCAGACCTGTAATTCAGAATAATATCTAATCTCTCTTATAACCTTTAAAATGACCAAAATACCCCGACGGGGCATAAATTGGTTTTAAATTCGTTTTGGGCATAATGAAAGGTATCCTACTGATATAACAACATATTTAAGGCATATTAACTTAGGAAACTTGTATATGACTCTTATGGTTACCCGTTACGCACTTTTCGCGTTCGGATCGGTTTATGTAACTAGTTTGCACAAATTAGCCGAAACGGGTCAAACCTCATCATTGTTATCTCAAAATCCAGAATGTGTTTAGTTTACCCTTATTATACAAGTATACAAGCTTGTCGGGTCTAAACCACATTCTAATCCGGTCTTCGCTTAATCATGCGTTTTGAACCGTATCCTCCTTTAAAAACTAACCGGTCTAAGCATAGGCTTAATTAAGACCCGTTAGGAATCTAATAGGTTATTAAAAACCTTCGTTCCAGATTTAGGAGCCCAGTAAAAGCTATCTGTACTTGCTGATTTGATATACGGTTGGGATTGAATTTATATTTAGCTCAGGTAAATACTTTTAACTTATTTTCCCTATACGGGCTTGGTGTACGGTATATAAAATACCGCTTGGTCGGGCATTGAATTTTTAATTGTATGAAGATTAATTTATTGAAATGTCCCGTTTAAATTGTTTTGTTTGCTTAAAGCCTTTGGGGGGTTAATGACCATGTCCCGGATATCCTTGGCATCATTTTAAGAAATGGCCACAACCTAAGCACGCGGGTGTAGGCGTACACCCGTTAGTGCATATATAAATAATAAGGTATAACCGCCGGTTTCGGGAATAACCCACCGCGGGACTATATCATGTGGTGTGTCTATTAAGCTCTAACTCGGTGTCAACCTGGGCTACTGAACGCATAAGAAACATGTAATTCTTTTACAAGTTTATATATAAATAATTATCCCAAGTTATAAAAAGTTTTGTGCCATGTGCATTCAAATCAATTTTCATAAATGTTTTCAAAATGAGTCAGTTAATTGTATTTACCAGTGTAAACTGACGTATTTTCCCAAAAATGTTAAGTGCAGGTACTAAGCGTAATAGGCTGGCCTCTCCTTAGCATCATTAAGAGTCTCGCAAGCTTGGATGCATTTAAGTCTGATGAACTATGTTTCCTTTTTATTTGATCCGCATGTGGATCTGTTTCAACTATTTTGTGATAATTAATATTACAATTTATTCGGTTTAAATAAATCTATCTTTTGCTTCCGCTGTGCATTTAAAATTGTGTTGTCTGACTATGATGATATCAACAACGTCACGATACTCCCCACCGGGCCCACCGGTAATACGTGAAAATATATGGGTGTGACAACTGAAGACGTGACGGACGTGACATGTCTGAAACATGGTGGATACACCGCTGATACTTCCTATATATAAGTGTTTCTGGCATGTTAGCGAACTTTTGTACCACGTGCTATGTGAAATTTGTGGCTTTTCAGACTCGTGGGGGAAATGTTGAATCTACTTAATTTATCTATGTGAAAACGATGAAATCTAATGTTATGGGTAGCGAAACATGACACCGACGACGAGACAGACGTGGCATGATCGAAACATGGTGGATACGCCGCTGGTACTTCCTATATATAAGTGTTTCTATCATGTTGTTAAACTTTCGTAACAAGTGCCATGTGGAAAATTCGTTGTTTTATGGACTGAGGTGAGGAGGGTAAACGATAAGCCATGTGAAACTATTTGATTAATCTACGTGTATGTGATGATGATGGAGTATATTGTCTTGGTTGGCAAAACACGACACGTAACATGACACCGCATATGAGGCGGACGTGATATGCCCGAAACATGGTGGATACGCCACTGGTACTTCCTATATATAAGTGTTTCTGACGTGTTGCCGAACCTTCGTACCACGTGCCATGCGAAAGTCATGGGTTTGCGGACTAGTGGTGAATGTTGATTCTACGTGAAACTTGTTGAACATCTTGGTGAAACTTGAGTCTTATGCAATCCTGCGTGAAACTATATACTACGAGATTTATGATCTAGACTTATACGATCCTTTTCTTGGATCTTTAGATGTCTTCCCGTAAACTTTCCGATTCTCTCAAGAGATCCAGGGTCAATTCTCAGAAGAAGATGATGTCTTTCATGGCCGATCAGATTGCTCACATCGTGCCAAAGATCGTCACTGAGATCCAGGGATCAAACACTCCACCCTCTTCTGTTGACTCTAAGACAGAGAAAGTAAAGCCCACGAAGTTCATCTACAAACAATTTGTCTTTTGCAATCCTAAGCCTTTCACGGGCAGTGATGGGGTGACTGCTATGCTAGAGTGGTTCGATAGCATCGAGGTTACCTTCATCAACAGTGAGTGCCCAGAACACTTAAAGACTCGGAGCGCAATTGTCATGTTTCAAGGAAGAGCTCTAGAGTGGTGGTTGAACGAGAGAAACATTCGCTCCAACGAGGAGGCCTATGTGCTTCCATGTCCTGAGGTGCGAGAATTGATGATGCTCGAATTCTGCCCTCCCCATGAACAACTAAAGCTTGAGGAAGAGTTCTGGCACCTCAAGCAGATTGGAGATGACAACTTGGCTTACACTACCCGTTTTAAACAACTCAATTTAATCGTGCCTCACTTAGTTTCTACTCCGAAGCACATGATAACCAAGTACATTAATGGGTTACATCCTGCTAAGCGAGACTCGATTGAAGCATCTCGGCTCGAGACTATTGAAGAAGTGTATCGTCTAGCAGCAAGTTTGAACAACAATCGCGTACGTGATAAACAGTTTGGAAACTCCGTCCCCTCGAAATCAGCAAATCAAGTTACCCAGCAGCCCAGTGGCAACAGAAACAAGAAACGGAAGTCTCAGGGTTTTGGATGTAACGCCATTGTCCCTGCTGGAAATGCAAGCCCTGCAGGCAATGCTATGGTGCCTGCTGCTGCTGCGAACCCTCCTGTTCCGAAGAACAACAAGAAGACGTACACCGGAGTGCATCCTAAGTGTGAGACTTGTAACTATCACCATCCTGTAGCCTCTGCATGCCGTTTGTGTACCAACTGTAACCGCTATGGTCACACAACTCCCTACTGCCGTCAAGTCAATCAGGCCCAGCAAGCAATGCCAGCTCAGGCAGCTCTACCCGCCCCCAGCTCCTCTGCAGAATCCTAGACCGGTTAATGCTATTCGTGCATGCTACAAATGCAGAGACACTACTCATCTCCGTAACCAGTGTCCATAGCTAAACCAGGAGCAACAGCCAGCCGCTCGGGGATGAGCGTTCAACCTCAATGCTAATTAGGCTTGTAATGACAATGATGTGGTGAATGGTACATTTCTTGTCAATCATCTTTACGCATCGATAATATTTGATACTAGTGCCGATAGAAGCTTTGTGTCCGTAGAATTTGAGTCTTTGCTAAATTGCGCACGCTCAAAACTACCTAAGTCATTCTCGGTTAAGATTGCCGATGGTAAGTCTATTCTAGCTGATTTTATTCTCAGTGGTTGTTCCTTGACTCTTAACGACCACGTATTTACTATTGATCTCATACCCATGTAATTGGGTAGTTTTGATGTCATAATCGGCATGGATTGGTTGCGTAAGAATCATGCCGAGATCGCCTGTTACGAGAAGTACGTTCGTTTGCCTCGTCCGTCCGGTGAAACTTTACATGTTTATGGAGACCGACCTTCTAGAGGACTGAAGCTGATGTCATGCACTTAGGCGAATAGATGCTTACGTAAACCGTACTTTGCCTTCTTGGCCCGCATAGTGGAACAAAAGGGAAAGGGAAAGGGAAAGAACATAAGCGATGTTCCAGTATTGTGTGATTTCCCTGACGTCTTTCCTGAAGATCTTCCTGGTCTTCCTCCTCCTTGATCTGTTGATTTTCGTATTGATATCATACCTGGCTCGACTCCTGTCGCCAAGGCTCCTTACCGACTTCCACCCTCTGAGATGCAAGAACTATCTAGTCAACTACAAGAACTGCTCAACAAGGGATTCATTCGCCCAAGTACCTCTCCGTGGGGTGCTCCTGTGCTATTCGTCAAGAAGAAAGATGGTTCGTTTCGTATGTGTATCTAGGCGTGTCGAACTTAATAAACTCACCATAAAAAATTGTTATCCCCTTCCTCATATCGATGATTTATTCGACAAACTACAAGGCGCGTCCTATTTTTCTAAAATCGACCTTCGATCTGGCTATCATCAACTCCATGTTCTCGAGGAAGATTTTCCCAAAACCGCATTTCATACTCGTTATTGGCACTACGAGTTCGTGGTCATGCCTTTTGGCCTGACCAACGCACCCTCCGTGTTCATGGATCTTATGAATCGTGTTTGTAAATCTTATCTGGATCGTTTTGTGATAGTCTTTATTGATGATATACTCATTTATTCTAAAACTAGAGCTGACCATGAATGCCATCTACGTCTTATGTTAGAACTATTACGTGGTGAACGCTTATACGCAAAGTTTTCTAAGTGCGGGTTTTGGATCAATGAAGTACAGTTTCTTGGGCATGTCGTTAGTAAACAAGGAATTCATGTTGACCCTTCTAAAATCGAGGCAGTAAAGAACTGGGGTACGCCTAAATCTGCATCTGAAATTCATTCCTTCTTGGGATTGGCGGGTTATTACCGTCGATTCATCTCTGATTTTTCAAAAATCGCCGTCCCTCTCATTTCTTTGACCCAGAAAGAGAAACCTTTTGCTTGGGGTCCCGAGCAAGAGGAATCTTTCCAGACTCTTAAGAACCTTCTCTGTGATGCTCATGTCCTCGCCCTCCCTGATGGGAATGATGATTTTCTGGTATACTGTGATGCCTCGAACCGTTGCTTGGGCTGTGTGCTCATGCAACGTGAAAAGGTCATTGCTTATGCCTCTCGCCAACTCAAAATACATGAGAAAAACTATACTACCCACGACCTTGAACTTGGCGCAGTTGTTTTTGCTTTAAAGATCTGGCGACACTACCTATATGGTACTAAGTGTGTGGTTTTCACTAACCATAAGAGCCTGCAACACATCTATACTTTCTATAAAAGGAGAAATCCTAATGACATAAGAAAAGCTGATGTGTCAGCAGGAGAGGCTGTCCAACAATGCTTTTCTTATGTCATTATCACATCATAATCCTTAATATATAAAATCACGTTAATTTTCAAAGGTCTGGCCCACATCTAGAAAATCACTTTAAAATCAATTTAAACATCTGCCCACATCTACAAATGGGCAGCTGTTTATAAAACCACTTCAAACCTCTGCCCATATTCAAAATTTAAAATCAAAATCCTGGCTCCAAATTCAAAATTCAAACTACATATGAATCTGCCTCCCTATAAATAACATATATGAATATGAATTTGGCTCCACATTCAAATTTTAATTTATCTCTCTCCTTTATGTTTGCGATCATATCTCTCTTACTCAAATGCATAGCTCTCATGATTGAGCCGGTTAATCTTCGATTACAGTTCTTTGTAACAAAATCATTGTTCCAACATCGTTGTTTCATTGAAGCTCTGTTTTACACACTCACCTTTGACCTCGGCTTTGCATATTCAGTCTGTTCATCTGCGATTACAGCTTTTTGTACTTCACGAAATTTTTCCAACATCATTGTTGCAACATCGTTGAGGGTATGTTTTTTCCCTGATTTTGACTCTTAAAATTTGAATTGATCTGTTCTAATTCTCTGTTTATATTTCAGCCTAATCAGAGTTGTTTAAAATTCAAACAATCAGTTGCGGGTTATTTTAGGTTTGTGGATTCTTTTAAACTGTTGATATATGTTGATAATATTTATTTTAAGGTGTTGATATATTTCAGCTTTTTTTTTCCGAGCGAGCAGTGGGAGTTCTTCTGCACTGTTTTTGTAGTCTGAAGTGAAGAAAGTAGAGTACTTCTTTATGATAAATGAAGAAGTTAATGGTAATTATGAGAACCTGTTTTTTTATTTTTATTTTTGTTCTTTCAGTTTCTTGATATTTAACTTTTTACTACGTTTATTATATCCTTCTTTTACATGACACTTGACGAAATATACATGTTAAATAACATATATGAATTTGGCTCCACATTCAAGAGTTAAAAATGTCATCATACCCTTCTGTAGGTTCTTATGATTTAAAGTATCGCTTTATCAAGCAAGTTGAGGATCAAGTATATGAGGATAGGGCTACTGTTGAAGAGCTGAAGAGGTGTTTTGATGGACTGCATCTTGGTCTGTTTACAAGAGACCAAGTGTCCAGAAACCTGATGGTGATGTCTTTCTGCACTTCAGACTTCAAAAATAGTGCATAAGCTTTTCATCACGTTTTACTACCATTGTATCCTTCTTTTACATCAGAGTTGAAGAAATATACAAGTTAAAAATGTCATCATATCCTTCTGTAGGTTCTTATGATTTAAAGTATCGCTTTATCAAGCAAGTTGAGGATCAAGTATATGAGGATAGGGCTACTGTTCAAGAGCTGAAGATTATTAAATTTCGTTGTTCAGTTCTCAATGTAATTGTTGATCTATCGTCATATGTGATATGTAAATTTTAATTCTATTAATCTTTGTAGAGAATTTTATTTTTACTAATTTGAGCATCAATAGATGTTAGTATTGATACCTGCTATTGAAAATGTTGAGTTGCAACTGTTGCCAACATCTGTTATTCCCAACAGCAGTTTCCAAAGAAGATTAAACCATTAACACAATAGAAGTTCTAAACATTCTTAAAAAATAGACAACAATCTTTAAAAGTCTGTTGAAAACAGTTGTTTTTAAAACAGCTGTTTGGCAAAAGATTCATCCACTGTTTAAAGGTATTGTCTGTTCTCATAATTCCTGTTTTTTGTAACGACTGTTGAGTTGCTACTGTTGCCAACATCTGTTATTCCCAACAGCAGTTTCCAAACAATTGTCAACCATTAACACAATAGAAGTTCTGAACATTGTTAAAAAATAGGTATTTTGAAAAAAATTGACAAAAATATTTAAAAGTCTGTTGAAAACAACTGTTTGGCAAACGATTCATCCACTGTTTAAAGGTATTGTCTGTTCTCATAATTTTTGTTTTTTGTAATGACTGTTGAGTTGCTATTGTTGCGAACATCTGTTATTTCCAACAGCAGTTTCCAAAGAATTGTCAAGGATTAACACAATAGAAGTTCTGAACATCTGTTATTGCTCAACAGATGTTTGTAAAACGTCTTTAAATGAAGAGGTTTTTTACCACTGTTGATTTACCACTGCTCAACAGTTCTGAACATCTGTTATTGCTCAACTGTTGATTTACCACTGTTTACAACATTTGTGTCCGATGAAGTGGTAGTAGCCTTTGTTTGCCATGTAGATTATTGTCGGTCTTTAAATGAAGAGGTTTTTTTTTTAATTTTTTTTATGGCAGAGGTTTAAAATTTGTCCTTTAAGTTTCTTGATATTTAATTTTATAGTTTTCCTATAAAAATTAATTTTTTAAATGTTTTGCATTGAATGGCTGCTGATATTTAATATAAATTTATTCGTTTATATTAAAAGTCTGTTGAAAACAACTGTTTTCCAAACCTGTGTTTGACTAAGGACTGTTGACTTACTATTGTTGTATAAGATCTGTTGTTGCCCAACAGTGGTTTCCAAACACTGCTGAAGGATATTGTCTGTTCTCATAGGTTCTGTTTAATCTGAGGACTCCTGAGTTACTAATGTTGCCTAACATCTGTTGTTGGCCAACAGTGGTTTTCAAACAACTGTCATCCATTATCAGAGCAGAGGTTGTGACGTGCACAGATGTTAGCCATCAGATCTTTGTAACTTCTGACAC
The DNA here is from genome assembly GCA_030545235.1 of Helianthus tuberosus. Taxonomy (NCBI): domain Eukaryota; kingdom Viridiplantae; phylum Streptophyta; class Magnoliopsida; order Asterales; family Asteraceae; genus Helianthus; species Helianthus tuberosus. The sequence continues at coordinate 34,601 of JARYGA010001686.1, read as the reverse complement.
GTCAGCATTCACCTTTTCACTTTATAAACCCCTGTTTCATCCCCAAACAGAGGTTTTACTTTTGTCTTGAGTTTAAAATTCAGCAGAGCGGTTTCCACCTTCTTCTTCAACACTTCTTCGTCACCCACTCGCAACTTTCAATTCCGATCATGACTTTGATGATGAAAAATTCACATAACTACCTGGGTATTTTTGAGAAAACCGAGAACAATACTCTCTATCATTCAATGATTGATGTTCTTACATCATCAAAATATAAGGTCATTCTTACCGCCGACGCACCCATTTTCAAAGAGACGCTTCACGATTTTTGGGCTAATGCGAATATTGAAGAACAAAACAATGTGGCCGTAAGTATAACTTCAAAAGTCGGAGGTGAATCGGTTACTATTACCCCCAGTACCATATCAACAACATTTGAGGTAAACGACTTGGTAGGTAAGAGATCTTTCCCGAAAAATGAGATTTAAACATACTTGATTGGGAGGGGATATGGTGGATAGTTGAATCAGGTAACTATGTTTAAACGCAATTTTCCAACACCAATGAAATTCCTGTTCCATACTCTCTTAATATGTCTCTCAAATAAAACTACTTCTTTTAATGAAATACCTTTGAAAATTCAGTTATTGGGGTATGCAATTTTGACAAATACTGATTTTAACTACTCCCAAGCACTGTTTGTTGATTTGGTTGCAAATTTAAAAAAGAGAAAAATGCCCGGATAGTCCCTGTGGTTTCGCCTTTTTTCACCTATAGTCCCCAACTTTCTAAAACTACCTGAATAGTCCCCAAGTTTTCATTTTTTGTTCCCGGATAGTCCCTGGGTCTAACTTCAGTTTGTTTTCTCTGTTAAGTGGGTGTGAAATGACCAATTTACCCTTTCCTTTAAAAGACCAAACCACAGGGACTATCCGGGCATCTTCTTCATTTTTCTCTCCTTAAACAATATCTATATGTCACACTATATGTCACAGATTATCCATTTCTCTCCTTTCTCTCCCTAATCTCTCTCTGGTACCACCACCACCATCACCTCCACCGCCGCCACCACCACTGACCACCACCACCATCGTCACAACCACTTCTGCCACAACCACCACTTCCACCACAACCATCACCCTCGCCATCATCACCACCCCCGCCACAACCCCCACTGCCGCCACAACCATCACCGTCGCCATCATCACCACCCCCGCCACAACCAGTCTTGTCTTCTTCGTTATTGATAAGTCCAAAACCCTAATTTTAAAAATACAGCCGCCACCACAATCTTAAGAACGATGACGATGAAGACAAGAGGTGGTTTGATATTTAATGACGAAGGTGAACGGAGATCGGAGAACGGTGAAGATGATCGGAGATCGATGTGGTTGTTCGGTGGTGGTGATGGAACGGTGACGGTGAACGGAGGTGATGACCAGAGATTTGATTATGATGTTTTCCGTGAAGATGATGTTTCAGAGATTCTTTGATAACCGCATCGTCACCAGTGGATCTTGATTGATCAGTTAAGATTTGGGTTTCCATTTTCTAAGACCGTGTGTGTGGGTGTTTCGCAATTCAGGGACTATCCGGGCATTTTTCTCTAAATAAAAATCTGCATAACACTAATCAACAATCCTTCTTCTTCTTGGTTTAGTCTAATCGACGGTGGGTGATGGATTAAAACGAATCAGAATTGCTTATGCTTTCGTCGTATCAAAGATCTGGATCATATCACAGATCTGAATCATTCAAGGTCTGAGATTAAAGTTTTGAATAGTTTTGAATTCGAAAGCTGCAATTGATGGTAGTGTGTGGGGTTGTCAATTGTAGAAAGATTGAAGAAGAATTGGATCTGAGCTTTGTTTGTTCAATAGTGAAAACGGAAAAAGTATAATAACAGATCTGGATCTGAGGTGATCAGATTTGATGTTAAACTGTTTAATTTACGACGAGTGTATAGCAGGTTGTTAATTCGACTGATTTGTAAAAGAAGTATTGTTGATTAGTGTTCAAAATAGTAGAGAAAGTGTAAATGGTTGAAGGTGATTAAGATTTGAATGTTTGCTGGATAATATGGTGATCTTGATCAGCTGTGTATTTGGATTAGAGTTTGGTATTTGGATATCACTCATGGCAGGTGGTGATGGATGTCAAGAAGAAATGATAGGGGGTAGGGTGAGGGTGGGGTACATTTTTAAAGGAGGGTGATGGTGGGTGGAGGTTGAAGATGAAGTGTGGTGGTGGGGTTTTATAAATAAAAATGAAGAAGTTGCCCGGATAGTCCCTGTGGTTTGGCCTTTTAAAGGAAAGGGTAAATTGGTCATTTCACACCCACTTAACAGAGAAAACAAACTGAAGTTAGACCCAGGGACTATCCGGGAACAAAAAATGAAAACTTGGGGACTATTCAGGTAGTTTTAGAAAGTTGGGGACTATAGGTGAAAAAAGGCGAAACCACAGGGACTATCCGGACATTTTTCTCTTTAAAAAACATTAAAAAGGGCAAAATTGCTGCTATTAAAAAGGGGAAAATTGCTGGTTTTCTTATGTTTCCTAGACTATTAAGCTATTACCTGCAAAAACATGTTATCAAAAAGCTTTTGAAAAAGGTAAAGCTATTAAAATGAATAGTCTAACATCTGAAACTTTTACTCTCCTTATGGCTAAAAAGTCAGATGTTTCCAGAACTGAAGCAGAGGGGAATGAGCAAATTTTAGATGAGTCCACAACTGCTCCTGAAACCTCTGTTTCTGAGCCCACTGCTCTTGGTGATCACAGCACTACAACCATTGCTGTGAAACCCCCACCAACAAAACTCAAAAAGAGCAAAACAATATCCAAAAAAGCCCACTGAAACCAGCAAAACGGGTCCTCTGGAAGATTAGATCCTAGAGGTTAACCCTATGACAACACAGATGTCACTACAAACCACTGTTGCTACTTCCTCACAACATGTGGAAAGATCTCAACCTATAAACCAAACTCCTTATGATTCCTCACAAAAGGAACATGTTGTATTAACAGGGACACCACATTATAATGTCATACCCTCATATGAGAGTATACTTAAAAGCCCTTCTCCCAGGGCAATGTCTCTTTCGACAGCAATCCCTTTATCTTCTATTTCACCAAAGTTTGTAACACTGTTTCAAGCTATTGACATTCAGACTGATAGCAATCCCTCCCATGAACACTTTACTAAGAGTTTAACTTCAACAATAGCTATGTCTGAATCTTTTCAATTACGTAGCCCAGAAATAGTTGAGGAGGCTACACCTCCTGAATTTCAGCAAATTCTTGATGGTATTTAAAGTGGAGCAGCTACTACAAATGTCAAATCCACTGATTTACATTTGGACAATAGTTTCATCAGTCAGACACCCTTGAAGGCAACCACTGCTGTGTCTATCAAGGTATCCACTGGTGAGTTCAAGTTAACCACGTGTGAGATCACTAAGGTAACCACTGATGCAGAGGGAAGTCCCCAGAACCAAGAACAAGGGGCATCTGCTAATGAAAATTTGGAGATACCTCGTATTTCAAAAGCAGATACAACCACTTCTGGTGGGAATTCAGATGATCCTATTAAGTTAGGTGATGGATTAAAATACCAGGATTTGATGGAGAGGATATCTAAATTGGAAACAAATGTTGCTGATATGAAAGATCAATTGAAGCAGTTGGTGGATGCTTTCAAAAGTCGACCTTCTCATCAGCAGTTATGCCAAGAACTTTGGAATTCGGTACAACCCATTCTTGCAGCTCAAAGGGAACTTGCTGAGATTCAACTTAACTCCCACATGAAGCTAATTAGAGTTATGGTTGAAGCAAGATACAAAGACACACAGTCTGACATCAAGGGCATAAAAGAATGCATTGCAAAGTTAATTGGTACTACCCCTGCACCTGTGTTTGAAAAAGACGATGAAGATGATGCTGAAAAGAGGGAAAAGGAATCCATGAAAAACTTTGGCAAACCAACACCAAGGAATCAGCCAAAACAAAATCCAAATCCTGCCAAGCAAACTTCTGCAGAATCTCCTGGAAAATCCGATACTAGTAAGAAAAAGGGAATTGATGACACCGTTAACAAACAGACAGATAAGAAGATTGAACGAAAGCAGAAAAGGAAGCATACAAAAGAGGAAGATGAAGTGCTCAACATTGGAACTTCAAATAGAAGAAAATCACAAAAACACAACGAATCTCCTATTGCCATATTTCCTAAACCAATATCACTACCAGAAAACCAACCACTGCTGCGAAACTTAAAACCACTGCTGAACCTAAGAAGTCAGATTCTGATACACCTAAAACAAAACTCTCACCAGAAAAACCACCTGTCAAAAATCAGAATACAAAATCCTCATCACCACTGCCAACCTCCACTGAAACAATTGTTGATGCAACAAATGTTTCAGCATATGTTAAGACAACAGCGGTTGAGACACCAGTTGTTTCAACAGTTGTTAGTCAATCCACTAATTCTACCTAATTTCAATTCCCATCAGAATCATCCCTTACACTCATAACACCTTTTTCTTCCCTAACTCCTCCTTCTCCAAAATATGTTTACACAAGAAAGAGAAAATTCATGGTGCATGAAGAAGAGAAGGAAGAAAAAGATATACCCGCACCAATTCCGTTATCAGCTACTCCATTCATTCAAACTTCACCCAAACCATTCGTCCCACTTCCATCAACAAAGATCAACCATTGGCAATAACTTTCCCTCTGGAACTGCTTGCAGTTCAAGATGGAATGACTTAATTTTACACAGAGGATGATCCATCCAAAAGAATCTTCCCATCTCTTCAGGGATTCGAAACTACAAAGAATATTTATGAATATCTGAAGCTAAAGGGCAAGCAAGCAGAATATAAGGCAAATGAAGAGTGTAAAGGGCTAGGAGACATTAAGTTATCAGCTCGCATGTAACATTGGCTTGGTGAAGTCAAGAAGTTGGAAGATTTTGCTAGAGACCTGAGTAAGAATATGTCAAATCTGTCACCAAATGCTAGGCTAGAAAAGACATTAAGGAATGATTTCTTGAACACTATCATGGAAACCAATCCCTACGAAGCCTACAGGTCTGATTTCAAAGACTGGCCCTTTGAGGCTCTTAATGAGGAAATTAATAGAATTGAAAAGATGAAAAAAGATCCTCAAATGCCAAAATCAGCTCCCAACTGGAAACAATACAAAAAGTTTGAAGTGGATGAAGTGTTGAAGTATAAGAGAATGAAGGTAGAACTTGTAGCAGCTAAGGTTGGGACTGCTAGACAAATTGGAAAATGGACTAGGCAGTATATTGATCGAGCTTATAGTAAGTTAGAAGAGCGAAGAAAGACAGATCCATCCCTTCCTAAAAATCCAGTATACAAAGATGAAACGACTGTTATACATCGGCAGACCGTTACATCTAAAAAGTTGTTCTCGTAAGCAGATGTATCCATCGCTGCCTTGAACCAAAGAAAAAGACAACAACTGATGGACGAGGAAGATGAAAATAGGTATGCTGAGTAAAGAAAAGAGTCTATCAGAAATCAGTTACGATATGGATTGGATGATGCTTCGTTGCAATTACAAGCTCAAGTTGCTCAAGCACTTCTGAAGTTGCCAAGCAGGCCTCAATCACCAAACTCCTCTCATATAAAACTTCTCCCAAGAAACCCATCAGATCTAAAAATAGGAAAGTGGAAGTATGACAAAAAGACCCATGAATTGACTTTGATCAAGTCTGATGGTAGTGTTGAAAAGATATCAAGGGAGAATGCACTTCGTCTGAATCCAGTTGACCTCCAAGATCTTTTTAACCTTCAGCTTGATAGGGATGAAGATGATACTGATTCCTTGGATTTTGAGCTCCAATTCAAAGGGCAAATCCGGGAAATGTTGATGAGAGAATAAAGATCTGCTGATTTCTAAAGTCTGCTGATTCCTTGATTTAGTTTTGCTGAAAGTTGTTAAGGCAGGTGATTGTGTGTTTGTAGTTAACGTTTGTTGAACTTTAAGTTGTATTCAAATTCTATTAAGTACCTATGTCTATAAACAGTTTATATTGTCTTTTTGGGTAAACAGTTAAATTTTATGTAACTGATATATTAACTGATAATCTATGTTTATAGTTGTCTTTTAGCTATAATAGATAGCACGTTTTGGTACAATATCTATACACGAATCTATATGTTCTATTAATATGTGTTATGCATAGTTGTCTAAGAAACGACCCGTGTTTGCAGCTCTCATTTTTAATGAGAGTACTAAATTCTTTGTTAATAACATTATTCTCTTAACATCTGTTTACTAACCTTTGTAATTTTTGTTGACTGACCTTTTTAACATGGGTTGATTAACATCTGAGTCTTACTATCTATCCATCTGGCAAGCTCTGTTGGAGATAATGGATAACAGTTTTTAGTAAAGTCTGTTGGAAAGCAACAGAGGTTTTTAACAGTTAATAGATAACAGTGGTTTGCTATCAACATAATGGAATTGCTGTTGAATAAACCTATTGACCATTAGTTTATATCAATTTTGTAACTCTGCACTAATTATTTTTTTACTCTCTGTCAATATGTGTTATGCATGGTTTTCTAAGAAACGACCCGTGTTTGCACACGGGTCTTACCGCTAGTATTTAATTAAAAGGAACTGAATATGCGCCAGCGACGATGGGTGGAATTGCTTAACGACTACGACTGCGAGATTTTCTATCATCCTGGCAAGGCGAATGTCGTGGCTGACGCTCTTAGTCGTAGGACTCATGTTAGTAGTATTCGTTGTTCTCAAATCACTAGTAGTCTTCATGCTTGTATCCGTGAAGCACAATATTCGTCAGCAAATGAAGGAAGCCTAGAAGTGGAAATCCAAGGTGCTAAAATTGATCAACTTGAAACAAATTCGGATGGACTTCAATACTACCTCAATCGCATCTGGGTACCGGATCGCGATAACCTTCGTGAGCTCATTATGAATGAGGCCGACAAGTCTTGATACTCTATTCATCCTGGTGCCGATAAGATGTACCATGACTTGCGTATGACCTATTCGTGGCCTGGCATGAAAAAGGATATCGCTGCCTATGTCTCGAAGTGCCTCACTTGTTTAAAAGTGAAAGCTGAACATCAACGTCCTTCAGGTCTTCTTGAACAACCTGAAATCCCTGTTTGGAAATGGGATAGTATCGCTATGGACTTTATAACTAAACTACCATGTACACCTGCTGGTCATGACAGTATATGGGTGATCATTGACCGATTAACCAAATCATCCCACTTTCTTCCGATCCGTGAAGACTTCAAAGTTGAGAAACTTGCTCGAATCTACACCGATGAAATCATATGTCGTTATGGTATACCCATTGACATTATCTCCGACCGCGATGGTCGATTCACTTCACGTGTTCGGCAAACTTTCCAGTCCGCTATGGGTTCTATTTTGAATCTTAGCACAGCCTTTCATCCTCAAACGAATGGACATACTGAGCGCACTATACAAACCCTAGAGGATATGCTCCGCTCTTGTGTCATAGACTTTGGTGGTAATTGGGATGTACATTTACCATTGATTGAGTTATCGTACAACAACAGCTATCATTCCAGTATTCAGATGGCTCCTTTCGAAGCTTTATATGGTCGCAAGTGCCGATCTCCTCTCAGTTGGCATGAGATTGGTGAAAAACAACTTACTGGCCCTGAGATCATTTAAGAGACGACGGATAAGATTCTTCAGATCCATGATAACTTGATCAAGGCTAGGAGCAGACAAAAGAGCTATGCTGATAAAAGGCGTAAGCCTCTGGAATTTGATGTTGGAGATCGAGTACTACTCAAGGTATCTCCCTGGAAAGGAGTGGTTCGTTTTGGCAAGAAGGGAAAGCTCGCCCCTCGCTATGTGGGTCCTTTCACGATACTCGAAAGGATTGGTAAGGTGGCGTACCGACTCGACCTGCCACAAGAACTTAATAGTGTATATCCGGTATTCCACGTATCTAATCTCAGGAAATGTTTAGCCAACGAGGAACTTCAGGTTCCCGTCGAAGACTTGCAAGTGAACGAAACCTTACATTTTGTGGAGAAACCAGTTGAAATCATGGACCAAGGTGTCAAGCGATTGAGGCGCAGCAAGATTCCCATAGTTAAGGTACGATGGGAAGGCAAGTGTGGCGTTGAATTCACTTGGGAACTCAAGAGTGAAATAAAGACCAAATATCCGCAGCTCTTTGAGCAGCCTTCCTCTTAGATTTCAGGGACGAAATCTCCTAAAGGAGGGGAGATTGTAGCGCCCTGCATCCCTGAACTTTTATCTTTTGTCAATTTTAGTCCCTACAATGTGAAACTTTACACTATGAGAAACTATGTGAAACTTGGCTCTTTAAGATACTTGAATCTTGAAACTTGATACTTGATGCTAGATACTTGATTCTTGACTCTTGAAACTTGATTCTCGACTCTTGATACTTGTGGAACGAGAAACTTGAAACTTGACACTTATTAGTTAGCTTATGGAAACTTTTGTGTTAGTTATACAATCTAAACATGTGATGATAATACGCAGCGCAACGCTTAATCTAACTCGCAAAACAAACCAAAGATGGAAAAGTTACAAAACGGATCGGACTGTCCGAATGGACATCCAATCGGATGACCGTCCGATCGAATGACCATCCGATCGGATGACCGTCCGATCGGAGGGCCATTCGACCGAACAGCCATCCGATCCAGCTCCTTACACCGCCTTACTCACACCCTGACACTATAAATATGACCTATCACATCATTCTTCACTGGTGTGACAGTCTCCTCCGAACCAGACGCATGCACTCCGTTCTCAGGCACTTTTCTTCGATTCTAGGCCGATTCTTGTAAGTTTACAACTTAAATCTTGTACAACTTCGATCTATACACGATTCTTCACATGATTCTTCATCAAAATCACATTGTTCATCATGAAATCACTAAGATCCTAGCTCTTGAAGGTGACGTCATCATGACGGTTGTTACAACCGACTATGTGATGTCATTTCCGGCAAGCTCTAGCTCAGATCTAAGGGATTTACTCCGAATCCACGCAAAAATCTAAGTTTTTCCAGTTAATTTCATGTTATTCTTAAAATCTTTCTTAACTTTTTACCTCCGATGTTGAAATTCGAACCCAAACAGACTGTAGGCTTGATGATTAGTCTGGAGTCGGCTTGAAAATGGATTATCACCGGAGAAGGTGACCGGATTACGGGTCAGACATGAAGCTCAGCCAAGAGCAGTCATCCGATCGAGCGGGGTGATTCCCATCCGATCAGGCGAGCTGACCTTTGGTGAGTTTCCCGTTGTCTTAATACGTTACCACGTCACCTTCGTTGAACTCAAACTTAGAAGCTTTACAACTTTTCAACAAACAAGAACACCAATGGACGAACGACCATCCGATCGGACGGCCGTCCGACCAGGTGGATTGTCTCAGTAAACTTCAACACTTAAACTGTTTCGAATCAGAACTCTAACTTTGAATCTTGCACTCAAATAGTCATTCGACCGAATGGTCATCCGATCGGATGACCATCCGATCAAACGACTTGGACACATGCTACAATGAAAACTTCAAAAAAATGAACATTTGGAAAGACACCTTTTGGATCGAAAGGCCATTGGCCATCCGTCTGGATGACCATCCGATCGGATGGTGATCCGTCCCGGCTACATGTCATCCGACCCATACGTCCGTATGGCCATCCGATCAGGAGACTGATCTGACACTTTACTCAATTCACGTTATTCTATCTGACGCTAATCTGTTAAACTATTATCAAGCTAGTTCAGAGCTCCCTTTGATCCAATCTATAGGTGCCGATACTTAGCACCCGCTATGAGTATACTCGACCCCTTTTTGTTTTAAACACTTTTGGGATGCAACATGTATTCTATATCAAAACACTTGACACTTGACACTTGAAACTTATTTAAAACATACTCTATCCGTTTAAACATGAAACATGAAACTTGTGATACTTGAGACTTTTATGCTATGTGAACGTTTAATCCTTGTGTGTAGTTCCGCCTTAACAATGGTAGCGCTATAGGAGTAATGCACCTCCCCATTATTCTCGGGGGTATTGTTAGGAGGAGACATTTATCTTCCCATTATTCTCGGGGAAGAGCTTTTAAACGCATTGGGATTCTTGGGCTATCACTTGGACTGCGTGAACTAGCATGGCTGAAACTTTTATATGTTTGCATGACGGATACGAGTCTTTTAAACTATTATGATACTATGTACTCAAATTTGTATACTCGCCAGTACATTGTGTATTGACAATATTTTAATACGTGTTGCAGGCTGATAGGTTGCTGGATTCAAGAAACAAGCTAGGATGACGCTTAGAAACTCGCCTAGTTAATTTAATAAATTGAACAATGTTTGATGTTATGTACTTGGAACTTTGATGCGTGGTTGATGTTTTAGACAAATTCAATATGAATCTTGATTAATCTATATTGACACGTTTAGTGTTGTGGAAACTTCTGAACAATCTGAATCGCTTAGTGCCACACCCCGATGTTTCCGCCATCGGTTAGGGTGTGACAATACCAAGTATCTTTTCCCATTTGCTCGGTCTTGAAATTCTTTTGAATCACCCCTTCTTCTTTTAGCAAAACTGTCGCTTTATCACATCTCATTATAAACAAATATGGATCCAAATCATCAGTTTCAACTAAGTTAGCTTCTTCCTGTTTCTTCATACGATTTAGTCACCCTGACGCAAAGCGACTAAATTTATCACAAAGGTAACACTGAACATGTGATATATCCTTTCTTCCCTTTTGATGATTGTTGGTTCTTCATTGATCCGTTTTCTTTGACCCATGATCTTAACCATCTAGGCTTTGACTTTCGTCTTACTGCTCATCATCCTAGAATTTTTCCTCTAACTCGATCCCTTCATTTCCCTTTAAACAAATTACGTTCCAATTATTACGTGAGGACTCGGCTTTAGTAAACATCATATTACCTTGGTTGTTCTCTTGGGTCTCCTCATCTTTTATCCGATCTTCGTATGCTTTTAAACGACCAACTAGATCAATAAACGTAATCGTTTTGAGATCAGCTACCCGTTTAATAGAAGCCATCATACGAATAAATCTTCCGAGTAGCCCATTCTGAAACTTCTTGACCAATTTAGGCTCATAAATCGTTGAACCCAATGAAGCCAACTCGACGCTAACCCATATAGCAAACTTCGTCAACTAAACTCTGATCTTTCATCTTTAAATTCTCAAAATATGTCCTCAAAGTCTGTAACTGTGATTCTCTAATCTGGCCATCCATGAGATTCTGGTCTTTAATACTTCCCACATCTCCTCGGCTGTAGTCAGATTACCGACTTGTAAAATCTGATATTCGGGTATAGCCTGAAACAACAACGCTATTGCTATGTTGTTTTTCTTCGCATCTAAAGTAGTTCCTGGTTCAATTTGATCCCAAGCTCCATACAAATTAAAGATCTCCTTCATTCACATACCCCATATTGTATAACTCGTTTTAATCAACATTGGACATACGAGACTAGCCAAATTGTTTTCTTTAACCATAACAATCAATTGATTTGTCACACCCCGACCCGCCACGGATTGGTATGGGGCATGAGGATTGTCCATAGCTCATAACAACTATTATAAGTTTGTATTTAAAACATGATCAAATTAAATTGTCACACTTTCCATAGAAATCTCAAATAAATCATACAATATTCAAATTCATCAAACATAAAGTAAATTCCAATTTATTAATCTAAGGAATTTCCTACATGTCTTCAACCTTTAATCCACTCATACTTGTGTACATGTATCACGCATAAAAGGGTTTTTGGGTCAACATAAAGTTGGTGTATAGATCTAAATTTAAATAAAATATTTTGCTTTATTATTTGATTTATTTTATTTAACCAAATAAACATGCAACTTCATGTGTAAACATATATCACAATTAATAAGACAATAAATCATGAATAAAATAAAACAAAACTAGCTGCTTGTGTCCCACACCCACAAGGGCGTGACTAAATGAGGTGACGATACCAACATCCCATAGTCATGAGGAAAGGTCAGCCTACGAAAGACAACGTGAGGCGATACCACATCCCATAGTCATGATGAAAGGTCAACCATGGATCCACAATATGCTTGCTTGCTTGAATTCAACAATCAACATAAAAACCAAATAAACAATAACCAGCCAAACAATAACCAAATGAACAACAACCAAATAATACACGTAATACACATTAACATTGCATGCTTGGTAAATGATTTAAAACAATCAAGAAACTTTATGAAGATATGGACATTTTAACATATATTGCTATTTCAATTGCAATTTCGAAAATTACAATCCAACCTTGTAGATTGCCTCTGTGCTTGGGAGGTTGAAGTGGCAATGAGAATTTCAGAACATGTAACTTCTTAGTAGCTCTAAGTACATCTTTTAGGTTACTATACCGAACTATGAAGTTTGTTTCATCGAGTTTGACATCTAAAATGGATTTGAGAGAAAGTGTGGAATTAAATGAAGACATCTACAAAACAAATACAAAACTATTTAGTATTTCCATGCTTAATATCTTAATTGATTTTATGACCCAATTGAAAATTTTTTATTAGGACATGAGATCCCATTTCATAAATACAAAGTGAATGGACGAGCTTTGTTCACTCAGTATCTACTACGTGGGTAGGTGAAGATTACCAATTGCGTCATATAAAACTCGGGCTTAGGGTCACATGACACGATGTGTCAAGACATGGTACGTTTAACCCCAACTATGCCCACCTAAAACTGTTTCAAGTGATATTGGTTGTATAATGAAAATGTGTGGAAATGGCCTAAGTGACTTAAGAATCGCGATTCAACCTCTCCCCAAAACCGTAGGCCCAATGTAGGGTAAACATTAACAAAGGGGGTTCAAATAAATTGGTTCTAGTTGTTGCACTTTTTTTTAATTGTGTCATTATTTTTTATAACTAATGAAATTACACTTTAGGATGACATAGCAATATCGATTTAGTTTGGGATTTTACTTTCATATTTTAATTACCAAATATGGTCAAAATGTAGTGGACGACTTGTAGCATGAGGCAAATCATGCAACTTTAGTAAAAATCCAATTTTACTTTATGCTCGTGATTAGTTTGAAACTCCTTTTGACTCTCGACACAATTCAATTTTAAATACCTTATTTCAAAACTATGTTGGTCGTTAATCGTGAACTTGATTTTAAATTAATAAACACTTATTAATTTATGTTTTTATCAAATTAACAACTTTTATTAAAAACCAATTGTTTTATCTTAGGGAATATGTCACAGAATAGTAACCAAGTTTCAAAAGTGTTCTAATTAGGTCACTCGTATCGTTTTTGTCCCAATTAGATAACTTAAAATTCAAATCGAGTCATGTCCTTTTTTCTATGTGTCAAGAAAAAAATGAAGAATAAGATGTTGGGGTCAGATTATTTTAATATATAAAGTTATATTTATTAAAAATAAAAACACTTTAATTACATTAAAAATTAAAAAAAACAAGTTACAATTCACGTCATCACTCAGAGTTAGCATCAAATAAAAGGGAAAAAAGAAAAAAAAAACCCACATCACCATGGTTGCTTATGAAATGGATGAAAAAACCCTTAATTTTAATGAAAAATGAATGTTGAGTGACCTGATTGGAACACTTTTGAAACTTGAGTGACCTAATTGGAACACTTTTAAAACTTGATTACAAACTCGTTTTTTTCTAGGTTATATTAAAAATACCTTTTGATTTATCCAGTTGTTTTATGATTGTGAAAACGGTTTTGTATGTTAAAGACTATCTACACTTAACAACCTATCACAACTACACAATACAATAAATACAGAATCGAGCTACTAGTGGTAATTTGTTCAGTTGCGTTCGAGCCGGTGGTGAACGACAAAATGAACCGGTTTAAAAAGAGACAAACAACCACACAAGTCTGGCCTTGCTCCCACTTAGTCCAAGATCTCCATTGTTACACCCCCAAATTACCACAAGCGGGTTTCACCGCGAGGCGTTTGACGTAGCAGGATCTAGCCACTAATCATGCCGAACTAATAGTAAATAATATTAAACACATTCATCATGTCCAACATGAATAGTGTATTTCGAAATAAACGTTTCAACAAAAGCATGTATTCAGCGGAAGCAAAAGTAATTATTTCAAAACAATCAAAACCAGATTGTCTTAAATTGCATAATATTAAATGTCCTCATCAAGTAGCACGCCCCATGACACTTCCTGCAAGCAGAAGAGTGTCAACATAAAGTTGGCGAGTTCATAGTTTAGTTCAAAGTAAATAATGTAAATGTTTAGCTTTAAAGATATGTCAAGTAATAATAACTCGGTACCGTTATGTCTGATTATGTTTGTTGTGCCCTCATCAATGTCTATCAGCATTGATCAAAATGATTAAGGTCCTTAGTTCATGCCCGGCTCCCAAGAAGGTGTGAGGTTTGTCAAACCTAATAGGGCTATCAACTAATACCCCGTTGCCTCCCAGGAAACTAGCTCGGTAATAAGTAGGGACTTACATGATAGAGATTGGGTTTATTAACTGACATCAAAATTAAACTACAACATTTATTAAAAAGTAGTCCTCCCAGGAATAATAGTTTGTCCCCCGGGATGCATGCTTGTTAAGGAGTAGTGAACTCACCTTAGTTTGCTCGGTATGTATTTACATGCTTCTACGCGTTAATATGGTGTTAGGTCCATTACACGCGGCCTAATGTACAATGTACAGACGCATTGCACCATCTTTCTTCTTTACAAATAGAATGGGTGCTCCCCAAGGTAACGAGCTGGGTTGAATAAAATCTTTTTCCAGAAGTTCATCTAATTGGGCTCTTAGCTCTTTCATTGTGGTTGGTGTTAAGCGGTACGGAGCTCGTGCAACCGGTGTTGCCCCAGGCATAATGTCGATCCTGAACTCCACTTACCTCTCAGGAGGTAACCCAGGTAGCTCATCAGGAAAGACATATGGGTAATCAGAAATGACTGGAATGTCTTCTATCTTGGGCTTCGGCTCGTCCACTGTCACATGTGCCATGCAGACGACACATCCACTTTTCAAGCACTTGGATGCCTTAAGTATAGACACTTGATCAGCCAATCCATAGTGCGTATCTCCTTGAATGATGATCATTTCACCAGAAGGAGTTTTGATGTCGATGAATTTCTTATCGCATGCGATTCGGACTTGGTTATGTGATAACCAATCCATGCCCAAAACTACATCAAACCCCGCCAATTTCATAGGCATAAGAGATAACGGAATACAATGATTCTTAATGGATATAGAACATCCATAATGAATAGTGGAAGCAGTTTCTAAGGTACCATCAGCAAGTTCTACCTCATATTTAATGTCTAGAGTTTTAATAGGAAGATTTAACAGTTTACTAAACTTAAGGTCTACAAAAGACTTATCTGCACCTGAATCAAATAAAACTCTAGCATAAATATCGTTTATGAGGAAGGTACCTGTTATAACATTTTCGTCCTTTGCTGCTTCTCCGGCATTCATTTGGAATACCCTCGCATTCGCCTTCTTAGCCTCTTCAGGCTTCTTTGTATTCTTTGGGCAATTTGATTTAATGTGCTCTTTTTCATTGCAGCCATAACAGACTACATCCTTTAGGTCCATGTACTCTAGGGTTTTGTGCCCTTTTTTCTTGCAAATCCCACAGGGTTTGGCCTCCGGATCTATGGTGCACCGCCCATAGTACTTCTTGTTGCAGTTTTTGCATGTGGGCTTTTCACCCGACTGTTTATGGTTCTTTTTGAACCCAGAGTTCCCTTCCTTCTTCTTGTCTGAATGGAGTGATTTATCATCTTCCCTTTTTCTTTTCCCCTCGTCAGTGGTCTTTCCAGACCTACTCCTAATCACGTCCAGTGTATGGGACAATGATAGATCTACAGCTGATCTATAAGTGGTTGGCTTTGAAGCCTTAACATTTCCCTTAATTTCTGGTGCCAAACCACCAATGAAGCGTGCAATGCGCTTTGGTTTGGATGTAACCAAATATGGGACTAGTCTTGACATGGAGTTGAAACTAGAGACATATGTCCTGCAATCTAAGTTCTTCATGACCAGAGTCAAGAAGTCAGTTTAAACCTTCTCTACCTCATGTTGAGGGCAATAGGTTTCTTTTACCAATTCCATGAATTTGGCCCATGATAAGTTATAGAGGGGAATTTTCCCCGTGGCCTGAATTAGTGCCTTCCACCAGGTTAGGGCATCGCCCTTAAAAGATTGGGATACAAACTTAACAACATCTTCCTTGGCATAACCACTTATATCAATAACCATTTCCATCTCGTCAAGTCACTTCATACAGTCTATGGCTCCTTTTCTTCATTAAAGTCTCTTTCTTTACAAGAGATGGAGTACTTATAAATGCAATGATACGTGGTCGAAAATCGGTGCTTGTAATTGCTTAATTTGATGTTTTTACACAAGTTTTAATTTTGAATAGCCTACTTTTGATTAGATGTGTATTTTGCAGGTCTAGCGGAGTTAAAGGAGCTTTTCAGGAGCTTTACGGGTCACCGGGACGAAAAACGAGCCACCGGGACGCGAAACGGGTCAACCGGACTCAAGAAATGAGAAAAACAGAAAGTAAGGTTTCTAGGCACCGTCGCCGACGCCCAAATGGGCCGTCGCCGACGGTTGGTGTAAAAATCCGTCGTCTAAAAAGTCCGTAGACAACGATATTGGCCGTCGGCCATATTTAAACAACCACGCACCGTCGCCGACGGGGCTTCAGGCCGTCGACGACGGCTTCTCAATGTTGACGACGCGCAAATGTTGATCCTTGGGTATGGGAACGAATCAAAAGGATGTGGGTCATCAATTTTTGGGAGTTACACATTATTTTGATTTTTGAAAGTGATCTTGGAGCCACTCCCACCTATTCTTTCATCACCAATTCACCAACCATCATCACTACCACCCGAATCAACACCATTTCCATTCCATAACCCTAATCATCATCTTTACTTCAATCCATTCATCAACACCATTTCCATTCCATAACCCTAATCATCATCTTCACTTCAATCCATTCATCACCACCAACCATTCCAAACCCTAACCACCATCTTCACAACTTCAAAGCTTCAAGATGATGATATTCAAGTTCTCAACTTCTGGTGAAATCGTTCGTCCTTCCATGAGTGGCTAATTTCTTGAAGGTTTCACCCCGGTGTAGACTTTTGTAAGAGTTAGGGTTTATTATGTTTTGATTTTTGCTTTGTGACAACTTGATTTACATTTGAATCTTTAGACAATTGTCCTACGTTTGTATTGAATTTGCGAATTGTCGAGTGAATGATTAAATTTGACTTTGTGAAATGGATACACGTATTTATGCCTTGTCTTTTGATAGGATTTGCTCGTCCAAAGTAACGAAGTGCATCGTGGCCCGTTGTCTATGACGTTGATAGCGATTGGCACCTAAGCTTTGTGATTGTGACCCGTTAATGAATTATTTCGAGTAAAGCAAATTCAAACACATAGTAACCCTAAGTCTTGCATTTGTTGAAACCGGGTGTGAACCTTGTTTTCGATATCTTGTTTAAACAATCAATTTCAATTCTTGCAATTTGTTAATCGTTAGTAGTTAAGCAATCCAATTATTTTAGTAATCTTAATTCAAATCTTTCCAACCAAACAAAAATACATAAAAACAAGATAGCTAGCTTCATAAGTTGTGACACATATTTCAATTCAATCAAATCCACTCGCAAACTACATACTCTTCGTGGTTCGACCCCTTGCTACCACTAACTAGTTGTTAAGGGTAATTTGGGACTATAAATATTATCTTTGACCGGAGCGCGACACTCCGATCAAATTTTGGAGCCGTTGCCGGGGCGTGCGTGCGCTTTGTGTTTGGATTATTGTTTGAATTTGCGTAATTATCTGTTTAATTTGTTTAGTTTCTTTTTGTACTTTGTCTTTTTCCTTGTTACGCGGGTGTGTTACTTGTGCAGGTTACAGGTAGTGCATGCATACGCGAAACTCCGGGAGGACTTCACTGTTAGTCTACGAACCGGAAATCGAAAGAGTAGCAAGAAGAAACCTAGCAAGCCAGTTAGAAGCAACTCTTGCTTCTAATCAAACCAGTCAAACACCACAACTCACACCGACCATTGAAACCGATTCAATGGCAAACCAAAACTCAAACCAAAACCAAAACCCGAACCAGTTTCAATACCGAAGCAACTTCAATCCCGCCCAAAATGTTCAACCTATACCTCAAGAGCGACCGGGTGGTAATAACAACTCCGGACAACCCACACCACCTTTCCAAAACCAAAACCCCAACAATACCCAAAGAACACCCCAACAACAAAACCTTCATCGACACAATTCCTTACCTATCAACCTTGATGACCGGAATGTCAATTCCGACCGTCGAGGCAATCAAGATCATGGCAATCCCGCGAATGAAGACCCATTCTTTAACATAGACGATTTGAGGAACGCCATCCCCGATGACGAACCGTATAGTGTTCCCGGTTATCAATTGCCGGAGCATGTGAGTGTTCATACGGAAAATTCGGACGATGGGGGATATTATGATGATCGGGCTAATGATGACGAAGATTGGGGGTATGTGAATCAAGGTAACATCTACAATGCAAGAGGGTTTGAAGACGATGAGTTTGGTTACCAAAACGCCAACTTTGTGGGGAACGATGACTACGGGTACGGGGATAGGAGAAATGACGATTACGAAAATAACCGCCAACCACGAAACATTTATCAAAGGAACCGGAATGATGGGTTTTACAACAACAACAACAATGCTAACCCTAACCGGGTTCCTCGTTTCGTGGGAGGAGGAAATCAAAGGGGTAACCAAGGTGGAAACCGAAGAGGTGATAGGTGAGGTGATAGAAGAGATAATCGAAGGCCAGTGGATCAAGAAGTTAACGGTCCGCATCATCGTCAACAACCTCCAAGGGGAGTAAATGACCGTTTTAGACCGGTGGTTACGGATAATGACTCTCCAATAGTTTGTGAAAGGAGAATGTTCGACTGTAAGCCCCATTACATCAATATACTTCCCCACTTCAATGGGAGGTCTAATGATGAATCGTACATGCATTTGGCGGAGTTTTCCTCCATTTGTAACACTATCGGGGGGCATAACTTTGCATTGGAGGAGGTCAAGCTTCGATTATTCTAGTTTTCGCTAAAAGACAAAGCGAAGCAATGGTTTCTTACACTTCCGGCGAATAGTATTCAGACATAGGGTGAGATGCAACAAGTTTTTCTAGATGAATACTATTCGATGGCGAAGACCGATGACACTAGAGACGAAATTAGGTCTTTCCGCCAACTATCAAGCGAACCGTTGCACGAAGCATTTACAAGGTATAAAAAGTTGATCCGAAAATGCCCACATCACCAAATAGAGAAGTGGGAATTGGTTAAGTGTTTTGTACGTGGTTTGGATGATGCGACGTGGAATCGCCTCGAGTCAACGAGCAACGGAACTCTATTGAGCAATCATGAAGATGATGATTGGGAATTTCTCGAGCGGATGAGCAAGCGGTCTAAAGAAAAGGAATTGGCCGATAGAGCCAAGAAACATCCAGTCTCCTGATCACTCCCCGATCTTGATTCTAAGGATCGAATTCCTACTTTAGAACGGGAAATGGCTCGTATGAAAAAGAAGGAGGTGAATGCGGTACAATTCGCAGTGTGTGAAGATTGTGGGGATATCGGCCATAGGACCGATCAATGTCCAACGGGACCGGGTGATTACACCGAGGTGGTAAATCAAGTGTATGGGGATCGAAAGCAATACAACATGAATTCCAACACGTACCATCCGGGTTTGAGAAATCACCCTAACTTCCGGTATGGTAATGCCTCGAATCAAATGAACCCGAATTTTCAATCGGGTAATCAAGGTGGTCAAAGTGGTTCTTCTTACAACAACCGTCAAGGTGGTAACCAAGGGGGTTACCAAAGGAATTTCAATCAAGGGGTAACCAAGGGTATCAAAACCGCGAAAGCAATTATCAATGGGGTTACAACCAAAGTGGAAATGGGGGTGGTGATTCAAACTCCCAAGGTGATGACTCGATAAATTCGAAATTTGATGCCATCATGAATGCTATGAGTAATCTTACTAATTCACATCAAGAGTTCAAAGCCGAAATGAAGAAAGAGTTGGAAGTAAGAGATAAATCTCATAAAGCGCTGGAGAAGCAAGTGGGGCAACTTGCTCAAGAGATGGCTCAAATTCGCCGAAGTGGAGGAGGACTTCCAAGTGACACCACGGTGAACCCTGAACATCATGGGTCGAGCTCGAGAAACACACGTGAGGTACCAGTAAATAAACTTTCTTTACGTAGTGGTCGAGTGATAGATAATGGTGTTGAGCCACCACCACCCAAGTTTGTTGAAGGGGTGGTAGAAGATGCGAGTGATGATGAAGGTAATAACGGTCAAACGAGTCAAAATAAAAATGATTCAAAAATTAATAAAAATACACCCGTTGTGACCGTTCCCATCCCAAAGGCTAAGGAAAAGGGTGTGGAGGTTAATACCGCCCCTTATCCCGAAGCTTTGTTGGGACCATCTAAGAAAGTGGTAGATAAACGAGGCCCACAACAAGAAGAGATGTGGGAAATTTTTAAACAAGTTAAAATCAATTTACCACTCTTAGATGCAATTAAGCAAGTACCTTCATATGCTAAATACTTGAAAGATTTATGCACCCAAAAGCGGACTCACAAGTTTCCTAAGAAACTTGATTTAACTGAAAATGTGAGTTCGATTCTTTCGGGTGCACTTCCACCAAAACTTCAAGATCCGGGGGGCGCCCATTATTTCAATACAAGTCGGTGAATTTAAAATGACCCGGGCACTTTTGGATCTTGGGGCAAGTGTGAGTATCTCGCCGGGTAGTTTATATGACCAGTATGATTTTGGTCCACTTCAAGTGTCGAACACCACCGTGGTGTTAGCCGACTTGACCCCTAAACTACCTCGTGGGATAGTCACGGATGTAATAGTCAAGGTCGAGGACTTTTACTATCTGGTGGACTTTCTTCTATTAGATTATGTTTCTTTGGACCAAACCAAGCAACCAACGGTGATCCTCGGTCGACCATTTTTGGCAACATCGAATGCCCAAATTAATTTCAAATCGGGCACGGTCGACATGACTTTTGGTAACCGTCGGTTGCGGTTAAATGTCTTTTCAGGATTGACGCATCCTCTAGTTGGCGATGAATGCTATATGGCGGACATCGTTGACGAGTGTATACCTCTACGTGACATTAGTGTCGAAGAGGAAAACACAATAGAGGAATGTTTCATGTTTGACAAGTTACAAGGAGAGATGAATCAGAGCATGGATGAGGAGGTGAAAGAGTTGGAGGTCTTAGCGGCTAGGGAAGGAAGGCCCACTTGGACACATCAAGTGGAAAGCCTTTCAGAAAGCATTGACACAAAGTTGAAGCCGTCATTGGAAGAGCCTCCGGTGCTAGAGTTGAAGGTGCTACCCAAGCATCTTAAGTATGCTTATGTGGGTGAGGGTAGCACGCTCCCGGTTATCATTGCATCTAATTTGACCGGGGAGCAAGAAGAGAAATTGATGAGAGTTTTGGTCACTCATAGAGCCGCTATCGGGTGGACCATTGCGGATTTGAAGGGAATTAGTCCCTCGGTAGTGATGCACAAGATCATCACGGAAGATGGCACGAGTCCTTCTCGCGACACACAACGGAGACTAAATCCGAACATGCGAGAAGTGGTTAAGAATGAGGTATTGAAGTGGCTAGATGCGGGTATCATATACCCTATCTCGGATAGCCAATGGGTAAGCCCGACACAAACAGTTCCTAAGAAAGTGGGCATTCAAGTCGTCACAAATGACGCAGGTGAAGAGGTCGCCACTCGGCCGGTAACCGGGTGGCGTATTCGTATTGACTATAGGAAGTTAAATGCTGCAACTTCCAAAGATCATTTCCCTTTGCCATTTATTGACCAAATTGTTGAGAAATTGGTTGGACAAAAATTTTATTGTTTTCTGGATGGTTATTCGGGATACAATCAAATTGCTATACATCCAGAAGACCAAGCAAAGACTACTTTTAATTGTCCATACATTACCTTCGCATTTAGGCGAATGCCCTTTGGACTTTGTAATGCCCCCGCCACCTTCCAAAGGTGTATGATGAGTATCTTTTCAGATATGGTGGGGGAGTCTTTGGAAATCATCATGGATGATTTCTCAATATTTGGGTCATCATTTGATACATGCCTCGACCAACTCAAAAAAGTTTTAAAAAGATGTGTTGAGAAAAATCTTGTTTTGAGTTGGGAAAAGAGCCATTTTATGGTTCAAGAAGGGATTGTGTTGGGGCATGTCGTCTCTAGTCGTGGGATTGAGGTGGATAGAGTAAAAGTGCAAGTTATATCCACTTTGCCTTATCCCACAAGTGTTAAGGGTATTCAGTCGTTCTTAGGACACGCGGGGTTTTATAGGCGGTTTATAAAAAGCTTTAGTGATATAACAAAACCCCTATGTAATTTGTTGTTAAAGGATAAAACTCTTGATTTCGATAAAAATTGCCAAAATGCCTTTAACATTTTGAAGAAAAAGTTGGTTGAGGCCCCAATCTTGCAATCACCGAATTGGTCTTTACCATTCGAAATCATGTGTGATGCAAGTGATTATGCGGTGGGGGCCATATTGGGTCAAAGGGTGGACAAGAAGCCGGTTGCCATTTACTACGCAAGTAAGACTCTTTCGGATGCACAATTAAATTATACAACTACCGAGAAAGAGCTACTTGTGGTGGTATATGCGTTGGATAAATTTCGTGCTTATATATGGGGTACTAAGGTCATTGTATATTCTGACCATTCTACAGTTAGGTATCTCATGGACAAGAAGGATGCAAAGCCGAGATTAATCCGATGGGTTCTCTTGTTATAGGAATTTGATTTGGAGATTCGGGACAAGAAAGGGAGTGAGAATTTGGTTGCAGACCACTTGTCTCGATTGGTTGTGGAGGAGGATTCTTCCCGTGAAGAGATTAATGAGAACTTCCCAGATGAGCAAATTTTAAAAGTTTCAATATTATCATGGTATGCTAATATTGTTAATTATTTGGTCACAGGTGACTTGCCGGCTCATTGGGATAGAAGGAAGAGGTTGCACTTCCTTTCTCAAATCAAGTACTACACGTTGGAAGAACCGGACTTATTCAAGATATGTCTGGATCAAGTCATTCGAAGATGCATACCCGACGAGGAGATTCCTAGCATCTTGATGCACTTGCATTCATTTGCTTGTGGGGGCCATTTCAGTGGTCACAAAACCGGGCACAAAGTGCTCAATAGTGGCCTTTATTGACCGACTATTTTTAAGGATGCTTTTAATTTCGCTAAGAACTGTGTAAAGTGTCAAAAGTTAGGGGGTATCTCTAAAAGGGATGAAATGCCCATGCAACTGATCCTCATTGTAGATATTTTTGATGTGTGGGGGATCGATTTCATGGGCCCATTCCCCAATTCGCATGGCAACTTATACATCTTGGTGGCGGTCGATTATGTATCCAAGTGGGTCGAAGCGATTGCCACCAAGACGAATGACCATACCGTTGCTTGCAATTTTGTACAAACAAACATAATTTCGAGATTTGGGATTCCTCGAGTGATCATTAGTGATGGGGGATCTCACTTTAAGAATTTTAACTTTGGCAAACTTTTGAAACGGTATGGCGTTGACCATCGAATCGCTACCCTTTACCACCCACAAACAAGCGGTCAAGTGGAGGTTTCCAATAGGCAAATAAAAGAAATTTTGCAAAAGACCGTTAGACCCGACCGAAAGGATTGGTCAACGAAGTTGAATGATGCTTTATGGGCTTATAGAACGGCTCATAAAACACCTATTGGAACTACACCGTATCGCTTAGTTTATGGGCGCAATTGTCACTTACCGGTCGAACTTGTGCATCGTGCTTGGTGGGCTATAAAAGAGGTTAACATGAAATATGACGATGCAGGAAAGGAGCGGAAATTAAAGCTTTGCGAGTTGGAGGAGCTTCGGGAAGAAGCGTATGAGTGTGCTTCAAAATATAAGGATGACATGAAGAAGGCACATGACGCGAAGTTAAAGCCGAAAGAGTTCGAGGTGGGTCAAAAGGTTTGGCTTTACAATTCACGGCTAAAATACTTTCCCGGAAAGCTCAAGAGTAAATTGATAGGCCCATACGTGATTACACGGGTCGGGAAACTTGGAGATGTTACAATCAAGGACCCGAAGGATGGGTCGAAGCAAACGGTTAATGGGCATCGCCTTAAACCGTTCCTTGACGGTAACAATGATAAAAAGGATGAGAATGTGGAGTTGGTGAACTTCGTGGTAAGTGTGCCAACTTATGAGGTCAACTGAAAGGACCGGTAATGAGCTTTGTAAAGTTATGTACAATTTATTTAATTGTTTGAGTGTTTTTGTGTTAGTCGTTCTCGTTTTGTACTAACCCTCTTGATTGTGTTAAGTTCAGATATCATGAACGGGTCTTGAAGACAAAAGGTATGTTTTTAGACTCCTTTGTGTGTATTAGGGACAATACACGACTTTTCGGGGGGGGGGGGGTGGTAGGGCCGTTAACGGTTTTCGCACGGTTTTCGCGTTTTTAAAATTTAACTTATAAAAAATTACAAAAACAATTTTAATATTTTTTTAGGATTTTTAAATGTATATTGTCCCTTTAGAAAAAGTTCATAAATTTCCTCCTATTTTTCTTAAAAAAAATATTTGAAAATACAAAAGTTGAGTTTCGACGAACCGTCGCCGAAGGTATGTTCTTCCGTCGCCTACGGCCCTCCATATTGTCCGTCGCCCAATTTTGTCCGTAGACAGCGATTTAAACCGTCGGCTGCCTCACCCTATTGCACACACCGTCGCTGACGGTACTTATATCCGTCGCCGACGGCTCCTTTAATACCGGCCTACGAGAACTCGTGTTAAATGCCTTGTTTAGAATCCTAAGTCCCTTAAACCTCTTCAAACTCAACAAAACTCAACTGTGACCATACATAGGACCCGAAACCTCCTTCATACACCTCAACCATCCAGAAACTTCATCAAATCATTCAGATCCACACGTGACTCTCTCTCTCTTACACTTCATCTTCCCCACAACTTCATTCAAGAACCGTATTCCTTTCTCCTTCCATAACTTCTTCAAATCTCCACCAAAACTCTTGATTCTTGAGCCTATCTTGTGTATTTTTTTGAGAGGAACAAAACCCCCATAACGGTTTTCATTAATTCTTGGTGGTTTGCAAGATTTCTGATGTAAAAAAATCGGGTTTTTGAAGGGTGTTCATCAAAGTCTTTTGCTTTGCACTTTTCTTAGTTTTTCTTGTTCATCTACATAAAAGGTATGAAATTTCATTCAATTTATGCATGATTATCATATGATTGTTGATTTCTTCTGAAATTTTTAAGCTTATTGTTTAAGAGTAGGTTGTTTGTCATAATGTATGACGTTTTAGCATAAATTTAAGGATGATTGTGTGATTCGGGTGGGATTTGAGCATGCTTTAGTCTTAGTGAGGTGATTACACTAGATTTTTGCATGATTGAGCATAGTTGTGATGTTGAATATTGTTGAAACCATGAAATTTTGAGAAATCTTGTGAATAAACATGTTAAATTGATATGTAGATGTTAAAATGTGTGACTTTGGAAGTTTAAAAAGGCGATTTTGCATCTAATTATTGATTGAAATTCAACATTGCATATTATGTTCAAAGTTTGAGATTATTTGAAGATTTGGGTATGCTAATTGTTCTTTTGTCTTGTGATTGTAGCTATGTTCGGAGGAAGAAAGAAAGCAAAAACTTCCGGGCAAGGTTCATCTTCTGGAGCCGGTTCGGGCTCGGGGCATTATCAAAGACGTTGGGAACAATTAAGCAATGTAGAAGAAGGTGATGGGCAACTCTATCGACAGGATTGGGATTGGGATTGGGATTGGGAGGAGGCCAAGAATAGTCGATCGGCCTCAGTATGGAAGGATGACAAGAAAAAGGCTCTTTCTCGATACAACAACAAAAGGCTAGAGGCAAAGATGTGGAAGATGAAAATGGTCACGGGTGTTTCAAAGCCTGTACCCGATAGAGTAGTATGTGAACGTGCGGTGAATGTCGAAGAATTCCGCACAATTGGCATAGTTCAAAATTTTGAGAAGATCGGGTGGGAACGAGTACTAGATTGGTGTGAGGATATCACCACACGAGTTTATTTGGGTGCGGTTTGTGAATGGTTGTCGACTTTACGGTTTGAAAATTCGGATGGGCCGGCTCCTACGTGGAAGTTGATTGGTAACATTGGCAAGAATCAAATGATTATGTCGTTTGAGCACATGAATGCTATCGCGAGATTTGATTCATTGGGGGTTGAAGCATATGATTATTATGACTACGATCATTTTCTGGATAACAAGGCAAACACGGCTGATCCGGATCAAATGCTAGCATCAGTATTGCCAGGTTCTGGGTGTGCAGGGGAATCTAGAAACGATTTGTCCTTGGAGGGTAAAATATTACAAGGCATTTCGTTGGAGAATGTTATGGTGCGGTTCGGAGACCGCGGGACAGTGAAGGCCCCCGACTGCCGGGTCTTACATTCGTTGTTGTATGGGACGCCAAGGCTATCATGGCGTCAAATCGTGATGATAAACACGTGGGATACAAGGGAGTCGTTCAAACGAAAGATGATTTCCTACGTGAGGTTGATCAGCGCGATGATTTTGCAGCAAAACGCGTTGCCTCCGGAATCGTTGTGGGTTTCTAAACCCATTGATCAGTTTAACCTCGCTTCAATGAAGCGACATTGGAAGATAACGGTTAAAGTTTTTGGTCATCTTCACACAGTTGAGGATGAACAAGGAAATAGTTACAGGTTCACTGATCGGGGTGATGAAGATGAGGAGATGGTTGATATGGAGGATGAGACGGAGCCTCCCGGTCCACGGGGACCAAGGTAGAGATACAGGCGGATACATCAGGAAATTTCTGCTGATGTAGCAAATTTTGTGAATCAAAGACAGGGGCCGACGTACAGGAATTTTAACCGCGGGCAACAGGCGGTTTATGATAACGTCTCGGCATGTATAGGTGAGGGAAGAGTATATGAGGTAAGAAGGAAAGCTTGGGAAGAGATGCTTGGGGGCCAAATGCAAGAACAGTGGGCTCTCCAAGTCGCCCATCGCGAGAGGATGGGGAAACAAATGGAGGAACAGCAATTGCAATAAGCGCTACAAAGGTCACAAATGGAACGCTTGTTACAATTGCAAGAGGAAGATAGGGCCCGAAGACGGGCATGGGAGGAAGATGAGGCGAGGCGTCAAAATGAACAAAGAGAATTGGAGCGATGCCGATGGAGCGCTTTATGTGTTTCTAATCAAATGGCTATTAATAATGCCAAGGTCCTCCACGATCAGGAGCGACATCAAAGAGATTATAAATCCGGCCTCCCTTATGCCGAACACTCGGGGTGGACCGATTACCCCAACATTCCCCATCCACGAGGCCCATCCGATTCAACCCCTCACTGGCCCGATGTAGTTGGGTCCAGCTTCATTCCGATACCCTATCAACCACCACCTCAAGGAGAGCAAGGGCCACTAGATAACTACAGGGAGATGTTCGAGGCCCTCACTGGTTATTCATACCAGCCAAACCCGCCAGTTAACCCTAACGAGAGATATCAGCGGTAAAGGCAAGGTATGTTTTGTGTTGTTGTATATTTTTCGGTTTCTTTATTTCTATTTCGTTATTATTTCTTTTTGCCTAGTTAAATGAACGTTGTGGGTGTGTTCCCTATATAACCCTCACGAGACCTCTCGTCCTCCCAAGCTATTGGGGGGTTTAAAAGGGCTTGTTGCATAAGCTAAATGCAACCGTGATTCCTACGAAAGTGAGTTAGGCTTGTTATTGTTGTACATTATTTTTCCACAAAAATCAAGGTAAAGTAACGCATGATTTGGTAAAACTTTCATAAAAATGGTAGAACTAAGAACCTAACAAATTTTAATGGTTGTGAGAAGCATGCTTCTACACAAGGGTTTAGATTTGTAGGTACACCATGTTCGCGGGACAACCATTTTTGTGACGAGAAGAAAAAGACAGGAGCATCTAGTGACAAATATCAGGTGCATGCGTTTCCTTTTTACCTTGATTCTTAGATTAGTAATAAGTGGAGTGTAATTGTATATTATTGTTCCGGGATGGAATTTTTGGGAAGTTAGCCGTGTCGCATCCCTTGTGCGTTTTTTTAAAAAACTCTAGTTCTTACACAATTGAGGACAATGTGTACCTCAAGTGTGGGGATGGGGGAGTAGTAAAAGTTTTTTGATTTTTACCCGTTCATTTAAACACTACACATTGAGGACAATGTTTACCTCAAGTGTGGGGATGGGGGAAAATTTCAAATTTTTTTTTCAAAAATGTCTTGTTTCAAAAGCGGTCTTAAAGCACAAGTAACTAAGTCAACGAGGGATGTCACAACCCATTTGGTCTTTTGTCATGGTCAAGTTCAAATTAATAGCATGTCGGGTATTTAGCGGGTGGGTGGTTATTTGGGAATAATCCGCCTAAGAAACTAGTGTTTTATGCATATCACATACCATACCCTTATACGTGAGGTCTTGAGCCACTTTATATCATAGATTTACATATACATGTTTCTTTGTTTGAGTGGACCATTAGTCGCGTATTGTAGAACTTACAACTTTTGATACGTTCGAGACCATAGACCGAATACAAACACGAGAATGATTAAGGCATTAGGTAAACCTTTTCATTTTACACCATTTATATATCCTTACCCAAAAAAAAAATCATCCCCTAGTAGCCAACTTTGAGCTTAATCCTTTCGTTTGACCACCCTTTAGCCCATAACCGTTAAACCTTTTATTTTAAACCCGTGTGATGGAAATTCGATTATAGGAGTCGAGTTTATATAGTTGTGTTTCGATTGTTTGCATAAAAAAAATCAGAAAATGTTATGAAAAAGAAGTGAAAACCATTGAGAAAAGAACAAAAATATGAAGTTAGTAGTTGTTGAATAAAAGGCTAAAGTTGTTGCCTTGTAGTGATGTTTATAGTTTAGTTTTGTTTAGAGTAGTCATTTGTAATAAAAGTCGAATTTTCATCACCTTATCCACTTAAAGAATATCCGATTTCCTACCCTTAGCCTAGCCCCGTTACAACCCTTACAAAGACCTTATGACTTGTGCTTAGTATCCGTGATCACTGGTGGAGAATGATTGAGTTGCAAGCCTATGCGGCTACGTGTTCTAATCGGTTTTGAGCGAGTAGTCTTTGAAGTGCTAATACATTATAAACATTAGCCAATTTACAAGCCGAGTGGAGAGAACATTGTGAGGGATGTGCATGAATTGTTGGTTTCGCGGGCGGGTTAATCTTGGATAGCCATTGTTATATGTGATTATTCACTTAACCGTTAAATATGTTGAAAATCGTAAAGAGTTTGAACTTTAGTATGACAATAGACCTTAACCTTCGTTTCGGGAATGGGGAGTGTATTCTTTGTTCGACCCACGTGAAAGTGAAAAATAGATTTGCTTGAGGGCAAGCAAAAGACAAGTGTGGGGATGTGATACGTGGTCGAAAACCGATGCTTGTAATTGCTTAATTTGATGTTTTTACACAAGTTTTAATTTCGAATAGCCTACTTTTGATTAGATGTGTATTTTGCAGGTCTAGCGGAGTTAAAGGAGCTTTTCGGGAGCTTTACGGGTCACCGGGACGAAAAACAAGCCACCGGGACGCGAAACGGGTCAACCGGACTCAAGAAATGAGAAAAACAGAAAGTAAGGTTTCCGGGCACCGTCGCCGACGCCCAAATGGGCCGTCGCCGACGGTTGGTGTAAAAATCCGTCGTCTAAAAAGTCCGTAGACAGTGATATTGGTCGTCGGCCATATTTAAACAACCACGCACCGTCGCCGACGGGGCTTCAGGCCGTCGGCGACGGCTTCTCAATGTTGACGACGCGCAAATGTTGATCCTTGGGTATGGGAACGAATCAAAAGGATGTGGGTCATCAATTTTTGGGAGTTACACATTATTTTGAGTTTTGAAAGTGATCTTGGAGCCACTCCCACCTATTCTTTCATCACCAATTCACCAACCATCATCACTACCACCCGAATCAACACCATTTCCATTCCATAACCCTAATCATCATCTTCACTTCAATCCATTCATCAACACCATTTCCATTCCATAACCCTAATCATCATCTTCACTTCAATCCATTCATCACCACCATCCATTCCAAACCCTAACCACCATCTTCACAAATTCAAAGCTTCAAGATGATGATATTCAAGTTCTCAACTTCCGGTGATGGCGTTCGTCCTTCCATGAGCGGCTAATTTCTTGGAGGTTTCACCCCGGTGTAGACTTTGGTAAGAGTTAGGGTTTATTATGTTTTGATGTTTGCTTTGTGACAACTTGATTTACATTTGAATCTTTAGACAATTGTCCTACATTTGTATTGAATTTGCGAATTATCGAGTGAATGATTAAATTTGACTTTGTGAAATGGATACACGTATTTATGCCTTGTCTTTTGATAGGATTTGCTAGTCCAAAGTAACGAAGTGCATCGTGGTCCGTTGTCTATGACGTTGATAACGATTGGCACCTAAGCTTTGTGATTGTGACCCGTTAATGAATTATTTCAAGTAAAGCAAATTAAAACACATAGTAACCCTAAGTCTTGCATTTGTTGAAACCGGGTGTGAACCTTGTTTTCGATATCTTGTTTAAACAATCAATTTCAATTCTTGCAATTTGTTAATCATTAGTAGTTAAGCAATCCAATTATTTTAGTAATCTTAATTCAAATCTTTCCAACCAAACAAAAATACATAAAAACAAGATAGCTAGCTTCATAAGTTGTGACACATATTTCAATTCAATCAAATCCACTCGCAAACCACATACTCTTCGTGGTTCGACCCCTTGCTACCACTAACTAGTTGTTAAGGGTAATTTGGGACTATAAATATTATCTTTGACCGGAGTGTGACACTCCGATCATGCAACCCTTGTTGAAACGGGGCTCTTGGTCAAACAATATCTTCTTGGATGGTTCACTCTTTTGATTTGATGAATTAACGGTTCATCCTTCTTAGATGTATGCGGTTTATTATGGGAGTTAGAGTGGGACTTGGAGCGAGTGGCACTCGACTCCTTGAGCACTTTTTCTACAGCTTTAGTAACAAATGTATCAATCATGGCTTGTAAGTCAGCGCCAGTTATATTAAGTCTTGTAGCATCATTTCTTTCAGCTGTATGGCTAGGCGCTTCATCGGAATTAACCATGATGAAGCTTTTAATGCTATATATCAAATAACAACAGCTGTTTAGTTGCTAAATAATGAATCATCATATTTGATGATTAACTAGCCATGGTGTTAAATGAACCACATAGGCTAATATTTATAACATTTCTACAGAATGTTTATTTTAGAATTATTATATTATAGTTAGCCTAGGTTACAAGAGAACCATCAAGGCATTTAAATAGGATATAATCCTTTGTATATTAGACAGGGGAACATATGTCACAGCTGTCATTGTCGTATAGACAACATTATATAGCACGAAGGCTCGTCTCGAAGGACATTTATTATATGGCACAAAAGGCCTTGTCACATGGACAATTTGAAATATAAGCCACAATCTCATTAGATCAGGGGATTTAAGGTTTAAACATAGTTCTTCGCCTTTAGACAGGGAGTCATAGACTACGACTGTAATCATTATGAAAAACGATATAACTTGGCTCGTTGGCAAAACAAATAACATCACTATTGGATGTTTCAATATGATCATCATATTTGATGACATTAGCCATGATTCACCTTGATCATTTAGGCTATATAAAGGCTTGGAAGAAATCCAAATACCATAACGGCTGGTGTGGTTTCTCAAGTCACACTGCCAGGAGTGTTAACATGTTCTAGATGTTAACAAAGATTAATTGTCTTAAGAGGGTTTTATCATTATAGCCATGTTCGTATTGACATATAGGCTAGGTTATACCATTAAGAAGATCTTTTGGAATTTATTTAGCAGATCAATAAAGTTTGAATAAAACGAAATGATTGCTTGAATAATATTGTAATAAAGTACATATAATAATAACAATTATTAAAAGAAAGATCTCATTAATTTAAGTAGGGTTTACAAAATTGCCCAATATGGGTCTTAACTAACATACGAATGGTCTACACAGGGACTAAAAGGAAAACAAGTCCACGCAGGGACTATTATAGAAAGAAGGTGTCCACACATGGACTAATACTAAATGAAAGTGTCCTCGTAGGGACTTAATTCTAAATAAACCAAATACAAAACAAAATAATTCTTTAATCTTCATCCTTCTTCCCCTTGATTAATTTTGTAAGTTTCTTGAAGAACTTACTCGTCCTCCTCACACCTCTGTCTACTCTACGTTCAACCCTATTCACCCTTTCTAGGGTTTGATTTAAAATTTCGAGTTGCTTGGGTGGAATTTGTTGTTGAGGTTGTGGTTGTGGTTGAGGTGGAGGGTATTGATACCCAAAGGCGGGATACCCAGTTGGGTATGCAGGAGGGAAGGGTGAAGGATATAAAGCATTATGGACGGCCATTTTAACTTATGGGTCATAAGAGAGTGCTTGATAATTATAACCCGTAGGTGCTTGAGGGTCTAACGGGTTATACCCAGTCGCAGCTGGGTAGGTGGGAATTGGGTTTTTAAAACCCATCGAAGGTGGTTGTTGCGCGAAGGTGGCCGGTGTGGTGTCAATTTTCGGCATATCGTTCGAGGGTCCTCCCATTTGGGGATCCCCAGGAATAGGGGGGATAGTTACTTGAAGTTGGGGCGAACTAAATCGTGGGCCCCCACGCACGGACATACGTGTGGATCTCCTCCTCCTCAGCGGTTCTGGAGGTGGCGGAGGTTGTTCCTCCACTGGTGGTGGTGGCGGTGTCACCGCTTGAAAGTATGGCTCCTAAGATGGAGGCTGTTGTGGTGGTGTATTGTGTTAAGAAGGAGTATATTCCCAATTCCACTGACCCCACCATTTTGCATATTCATTAGGACCTTGATAAGAAGATCCCGCGAAAGAGGAACCACTAGAGATATCAATGGGATGCTTAGGGGTCCCAGAGGGTGGCATAACTGGATCTGGATCTTCATCCACATCCATGTCTTCGGGAAAATGGTCTTCGGGACCCAACGGGTTATGACCCGTGGGAGATTTTATGTAATCGTTAGGTCGAAGTGACCCTGAGAAAGAGAGTGATGAGAATGCAGCTAATGCTGCGAATGCTATGAGTGGTGGGACTTATGAGATTGTTGAGGCCCAAACGAATGTTGATAAGATGGCGATGTGATGGCCCCGCCTGGCTTGATGGTCCTCCTCTCATTGGACCTAATGTACAATGAGTGTGTATGTATTCAAGTAGGGTTATGCAATACCCTAATTGTCCAAACAACCAAGTATTTAATGAGATCAAGTTAACGAGTTTAACACACAGTAACATACAGTGATTTCTCTAGTTGGTGACATTAGTTGGTAACATGTAGCATGATTTTGAATAATTCGGACATCACAAGGAAACTCGGAATACATAACCACAATTAACTCAGAAACTTGTATAATTAAACTCAGACTCACATTAACTTAGACAATCATGCATGCCTCGGATCACATTAACTCGGACAACACACATATAACAAACTCGGAACCACAGTAAACATGGAGCAAACATAATAGATAAACTAGGATCCTTTAAACCTTCTTAAAGTCCCCTAATAAACTCGGAAATCAACATCATATATTCGGACTTACAGTAACTCGGAACACACATGCACATGTAAACTCGGAACTGATATTCATGGCTAAACTCGAACCACATATTTTCACTATCAAATTCAGAAACCTTTAAAACATTTATCCGGACTAACAATTAACCTCGGATTAACAACACCAAAATCACAATTGTTCCAAGTAATAGTTAAAGTATGATCAAACCCTAATCTCAACAATGCTACGTAGCAAATTAACACGTTAGCAGTTTAGCAGTTATTAGGTCAATAACATCACTAACATCTAGCAAACATTTACACATTCATACACAAACAATCAAACATTCGTTCAAGCATGATTAACTAATCACAAATAAGTTGTTTGGAAATAAGTTGTTTGGATATCTAGGGTTTGCATGAGATCAAGAAAACAAGGATATCAACATATAACATAAAACATTACCTTAGATTCAATCTAGTGTTTGTTCTTGATGAGTTGAAAGATTGTGTGTGAGATTTGTGTAGCCAAAAATGATGAGAGAAATTGCCGTATGATTGAGATTATGAGAAGTGTTTAGGGTTGCAGTGTTTTATTATAATTTCAATATTAACTTTAAACACCCCTAACTACATAACTTTTACAAAAGGCACATAACAT
>JARYGA010001685.1:0-34952 GCA_030545235.1 Helianthus tuberosus | reverse complement strand
ATATATCCTTAGTCCTTCTAAGGTATTTCAATATACTTTCTAACAGTCATCCAATGACCGTTATTTGGATTTTACTGGTATCTTCTCGTCATGCTCAAGGCGCATGAAACGTCCGGTCTGGTGCATATCATTGCATACATGATGGATCCTATAGCTGACGCATATGGGATTCTTTTCATTTTCTCTTGCTCATCCTTTGAGCTTGGACATTGAGATGTGTTCAATATTGTCCCCTTTTGAATAGGTACAAAACCTCTCTTAGAGTTCTCCATTTGGAACCTATTCAAGACTTTGTCAATGTATGCACTTTGGTTTAAACCTATCAAGCGCCTTGATCTATCCCTATAGACCTTTATTCCCACAATGTAGGCGACTTCACCAAGATCCTTAATGGAAAAACGACTTCCAAGCCAGGCTTTTACACCTTCCATGGTTGGAATGTCATTCCCAAATAGTAGAATGTCATCGACATACAGTACTAAGAAAGTGATGATGCTCCCACTAGCTTTCTTATACACACAAGCTTCATCACCGTTCTTGATGAATCCAAAATTCTTAATTTCTTCATCAAAACGATGATTCCAACTTCTAGATGCTTGTTTCAATCCATAGATTGATTTCTTTAACTTGCATACTTTGTCAGGATGTTTTGGATCGACAAAACCTTCAGGCTGAACCATATAGACATCTTCATCAAGATATCCATTAAGAAAAGCCATTTTGACATCCAATTGCCAGATCTCATAGTCATAATATGCAGCTATGGCAAATAATATCCTGATTGACTTTAGCATCGCCACAGGCGAGAAGGTTTCATCATAATCAATCCCTTGAGTTTGAGTGAAACCTTTTGCTACAAGTCTTGCTTTATAAGTATCCAAGTTACCATGCATATCCGTTTTCTTCTTGAAAACCCACTTACTTCCAACTACTTTAGAGTTAAGTGGTGGCACAACCAATTCCCATACTTGGTTGTCATACATGGATTGCATCTCTACGTTCATAGCCTCAAGCCATTTGTTGCAATCAGATTCTGACATTGCATCATGGTATGTGGTTGGTTCATCTGAATCTACCACATAGCATCCATCCATAAAAAAAATCCATATCTTTCAGGTGGATTACTAATTCTACCAGATCTGCGAACGTTTTGTGTATGTTGATCAACCATTTGATCATCTTCAACAACCTCTTGTTGAGTGCTAGTATCAACCAAACGTGTATCAGCTTTTGGTTCCTGATCCTCATCAAGTTCCACTGTTCTACTAGTTCCTTCCATTAGGAACTTATCTTCCAAGAACTTTGCCTTTCGAGCAACAAATACTTTTGCTCTGTTGGATCGTAGAAATAATATCCTATATCATCTTTAGGATATCCTACGAAGATACACTTAGTGGATCGTACTTCCAACTTGTTTGGGGTGTATTGCTTCACATAAGCTTCACAACCCATACTTTTTAAATATGATAATGATGGAGCCCTTCCATGTCATATTTCAAAAGACGTCGTATCCACTTTCTTGGTTGGGGCCATATGGGCCACGGAGAGCAAAGCGTAACCCCAAAGTGATAGAGATAAGGTGCTCCTAGCCATCATAGATCGAACCATATCTCATAGAGTTCGACTCCTCCTCTATCGAAACGAAGAACTTTAAAAGAGTTGATTTTGTACTTCACCTTTTGAAGATTCTGAACGTTTCAAAACTTCTTCTTTGTGTCAAGTACACATAACCATAACTACTATAGTTGTCGGTTAAAGTAATGAAGTATCTTTCACCATTCCTAGTCATTGGCTTAAAAGGATCACATACATTCGAATGTATGTTACCTAAGAAATCTATTGCCCTTTCCCACTAAAGGGTTTCTTAGTCATTTTACCTTGTAAACAAGATTCACATGTATCAAATGAACCAATTTCATTTGTTTCCAAAAGATCATTCTTTCGAAGTGTTTACATGCGACATCTGTTTATATGACCAAGGCGATAATGCCAAAGATAAGTCTCACTCAAATCCATTTTGAGTTTGTTGGTGATTGCTTGGTACATTGAACTATCAAATGATGTATTATTATGAACCAATTCATAACTACCATTTGAAGGCATAGTTTTAAAGTAAAACATGTCATTCATCGAAATATAAATGTCATTGTTTCAAACTTTAAATCAAAACATATTGTCTCAAAAGGGAAACTTAAATAATGTTTCTAGTCAAACTAGGAGCATTCAAAACATTTTAAAACAATTTCCAAACCATTTGGAAGTTTCAAAACATAGTTTCCTTTCTTGTAATGTTTATTTCTTTTGAACCTTTTGCAACGAATTGCAAACATGAGTTCCACATCCGGTATCTAATACCCATGTGTTAGAAGAGATAACATCAAGGTCAATATGTATTATTAAGATTGTACCTGAGGTTTGCCTAGCATCCCTCTTGTTTTTCAACTCTTTGAGATAGATTGGACAATTCCTATTTAAATGCCCTATCTCACCACACTCAAAGCATGGATCGTTTATGGCAACCTTTTCCTTCTTCTCTTTTGGTTTCGGTGGTTTCGCTTTAGTCTTTCTAATCATTTCCTTTTGAATTACCCGTTTCCATTTGCAACATTTGCTTTGGTGTCGGGGTGATGCCCTTTCTTGTTGCCACCCTCATTGATCGTTAGAATGGATAAAATCCTTTTATCCATATCGAGCCTTTCGAGGTGATCAATATGGCTTTTCATCTTAAAGACATAAGATGAGTCCGATTGGGTTTCCTCCATTCAACATGCATGAAGCACTCAAACTGTTTCAATGTGTTCTACCCTTAGGAACATTTCCTACAATTGGGTAATCATGTCATATGCTCATGATGTTCAAAAAAACCTTTTGAATCTCGGAAATCATAATTCCTAACATGAGGCAAGAGGCTTGCATAGTATTCTTGATATACTTAATCCAATCGTTATAGGCATCCTTATCTTCCATAAGATGTTCATCGGGATTAGGATCGTTTTCTAGTGATAGGTTACGGACGGTTTGGGTAATATTGTTAGCGGCCATCTACAAAATTTAACAAGGTTCAATTTTAGTATTTTCGATATTATTATATTTTAATCATTAATACCCTTTTGTGTCTCATAGACAATTAATAATTAAAATCTAGAATCCAACGTTACATTTAAATATTGGTTAGGTGACCTTTATCCCTTTATTTAAATTAACAAGGTAGTCAACGTTTGACAATTGCAACCCTTTGCAACTTCTAGCCATATGGGATCGGTTAAACATATTTATGTTTAGTTGGCATGTTTAATCCCATCAACACCTTTGTTCCCCATGCTTCGGTGACCCTAAGTTCATGGTTTCCAAATCAAGTCGTCCAACTTACACACGTGTGAGTTTATACACATAAGTGGTTAGGTGACCTTATCCCACAAACATGGTAAACCCACCTCGAATATACAAGTTCCCTCAAATGTGGTTAGGTGACCTTTATCCCACAATAAGAGTTCCCAAGTGATTCGAGTGTTGTATAAAGGGATGGTGTTTGACTTGTTTTATAAAAGGGATTTTGAGTTTTTCAAAATTCTAGTTTAGAAAACTTTATGTACCATACATTTGCATACATTCAAATCCTTGGTACTTTTGTGAAAATAAATTTTCAAGGTTCTATTTAATAAAACCCATTTTATTATAAAATCATTAATTTTTAATAAAACCTTTATTAAACATTTTAATGACTTTTTCAAGAACCAATTTTACGCTTGTTGTTGATTATTAGTTTGTTAAGTCATGCATATCTACATATCATCTAAACAACAAAATAAATAACCACACAAGCATAACAATAGGTGCATAACCATAGCCAACTATTTTGACAACACTTGTTAGCCGAAACAAGTGTGCCAAAAGGTCCTTCCTAAAGGGTGAAAAATGACACAAGTATTGTGTCGTTGAACTCCCACTTGATCCCGCATCCAAATGCTTCAAGTCTTCCTTTTGTGTTGTGATTTCTCCACTTTCTTTGATCTTCCAAATGTCTTTTATATTCAGCTCCAAACTCCTTTGGACTTCAAAAATGTGTTTTGGTTATCGGGCTAAAATTCCATTTAGAACTATGAAGTCCTTTATGCCCGAAGTTGGCAAAACCCAAAACCGCATTTTTTTGTGTGCATCTTCTTTTACAAAATATATCCTAATACATTTTTCTAGTAAAATAAAATGCACCTAATCTATTTATTTTACATACCAAATGAAAATAAATAAATTACATAACTTTACAAGTGGAAGAACAAAATAATAATTATTACAACCTTTGAAATAATTTAAATAAATAAATCACAACACAATCATTCAACACAGGGTCATGGCTAGGTCATATGCACCAAAATATATATCCACATATATATTTATATAAATTTCAAGAAGCATAAAAAAAATGGTTCCCTTTTAATAACTATTTTCGGCTATGTCCAAAAAACCGAAAAGGTAAGTTTTGTCCAAACAAACAAATCATCCATATGAAATAATTTTTCAAGATTCATTTATGCATGTAAGAATATAATCTTGAAAAACAAAGGGATAACCATACTTAAAATTTCGGCCATAGGGTTTTCACCAAACCCGAAACCTGAAAATTTTAAGTCTATTGAAGCATGCACTCATATAAGCGGCTCTAGATGCCATTGATGGGATTTTAACATGTTTATCAAAGCAATTTCATCCATATGAAATAAAAACGCAGCGGAAATAATGTTTAAAACATGTTACTTTTATAAGATATAAAACCATTTATATGCAAAATCCCAAAACCCGGATCCATATATGAGATGTATACTATCAAACACAACCATAGGATGTTTAGAAAACTACCTTCTTGAAGTACAAGGATGATGAAATGGATGATGCTTCTTGAAATGGTTGTCTTCAAGAATAGAAGACCTCAAGCTTGTATACCCCAAGCTTCCAACAAACACCTCATGTTTAGCTAGGATTTCTACACTTATGAACTCACTAGAAAAACCCTCTTGACAACTATCTCATGGCCGAAAATATGAGAGGAGGTTTTGGAGTTCTTGCACTTGATTTATGAACTTGAAACTCTCCACTAGATTAACCATACATGACCCGATTTTTTAGAGTCTTACACTTGATTTTTCCAAATAAAAATTAACTCTTGGATGATCATGTTGGGGCCGAAAATTTTCAGCCATTTCTCCCTATCTTCTTCAAGTTCTATATTCAAATATTCATCAAAAATGAATATAAAAGACATGAGAGACTTGCCACCCACTTGACCCAATCAAAACCCTTCTAGACATGCAAAATGCATATCATATAATTGGACCATTCTTGCTTGGGAAGACCATCCAATCAAGAGGCTTCTAACTTATGACAAAATGCATGGAACCTCATTGGACAAGAATTTTTGGGAAGACCCCATGGGGGGGGGGGGTGGCGGCCAAGCTTTTATAAAAAAAAACAATTTCTTTTATAAAATATAAGTCTTACACACATATATATATATTTTATAACTTTTATAAAATATAACATCATATGTTATAAGACTTATGCTATTTTTATTATGTTATTTAACCAATTAAATAACAAAATAAAATATTCTCTCAAAATAAATTATCCATATAATTTATTAGTTTGTCAAGTGCAATTATTTAGAAAACCAATTTCTAAATATTCTAAGTGTTGATATTTATTTATTTGATCATATCATAAATAAATATTGTAAGTGTTTGTCTAGCTTGTTATTGGGTATGACTCGACTTGGATAATAACGTACTAGCCACATCAATTTAATATGTGTCTTGGGCATATAGAGTCCAACACCTCCGACACTAGGGACACTTCTGATCACGTCATCGATAACTGGTACAGTGCCAGATGATCGTCCTTTCTCATGGATTGAGAGAGGTACATCATCATCATCATCTATCCAACCGTTGCTAGTGAAAGCGCATCGGGGGTCTCCCTGGCTGGCAAAAGCAGCAGGGTTGACATGGAAATATGAGGTAAGATCGGTAGTACCAACCATCTATGGAGCCGTGATAGGTGTCTTTGGCAGCGTAGGTCTAGGTGAAGTCTCGAAATCTGGCTCATAATCTGAGTCGTGGATCTCGATGACCTCGTGTTCGTGCGACATCTGTGACACATATATAACCATACAAGTTAGTGCGTAATCACCATAACCAGTAACAAATAAGGTCAAATAAACCGAAAATCACGTATACACATAAAACACATAATGGTTTTCATAAAATATTTTCTATGTTTATTTTTAAGATCTTGGCTTCGAGAATTTTGGACTTTATATTTCAAAATTCTCCGGTTGAAGTCTAGTGTTTTCCGTGAAAACATCTAGTTCGCTAACAACCAATGGCTCTGATACCAACTTCTGTCACACCACAAAAACGTTGCAGCGGAATATAAAACGTAGTGGTGACGGAAGTTGGTGCTCATTTATACCTTGTCGGACGATGCACTCTTTTGTTGGAAATTTTGACATATTTTAAAACATAAATATTAAACATTACATTTTTAAAAGTCACGACACAACCACATAAGTTAAGTTGTTTTGATCCTCGTGGATCTTATTACAAACGTCCCAGATAGTTTAAAAGTTGTCCAACATAATTAAACATAACAACATGCATCACCATTCACAAGATACGCCATGATTTCCCGAAGCTGAACTCAGGTACCTGTAGAACACGTTAAAAATCAAGTGTCAACATAAAGGAAGGTGAGTTCACTTATTTGTTTACTAACAGATTTTATTCCAAGAAAAAAATTATGTTTAGGTGTTTACTTAAAAACATCCATTTTACTTTCATAATAAAATCCATGGGCCTTCCGCCGGTTCATCGATCCGACAACTGTAATATGTATTGCCAAGGTTTTGTATATTAAATTATAGCATCAACTTTCAGACTCGTATGTTAGCTAAACGATACGAACTATATATTAACCATGCAGGGATAATTAATACTAGACAATGAACAGAATATTAATTCGTCGTTTGACATTGACACGGGGCGACCAGTCACGACGGGGTTGTCAACCCGATAGATCTACCAACAATTCCTCGCGTACAATACTTATCTGATTAAACGACATCATGGGCGCAGGGTTCTTTCTCGAAGAACAATATGATGTCTGCCTCATGTATAATATACATATCCTACTGATATGAAAATTTAATACACGTAGTTGCACGAATCCCCTGAATCTCCATCACTCGAAACTCAGGCTGGCATCCGTCCCAACCTTACGGTCTGTTTCGCCTCGGAAACACCGTACCATCCCAATATCCCACATTTATTCATCAAAAACGTTTTACTTCGAAACGTATAACTTATCAAACCTCATATATTTTCAGAATAAACAACGTTTTACTTCGAAAATATATATATATATATATATATATGAGTCCATATACATATATATATTTATTATGATTTTTGCGACTTGAACGATTTTATTGATGACCATTATTGTGTAAATCCATTAACTCTCCCGTTTATGCGCCATATATCCGTGATTTGCGTGTCGTAATATATATATATACACAATGTTCATGGAATTTAACACCGAACACACAAAATATTACTAACTTATCTATTTTGTCATTTTTAAAGCGATTATACATAAATCATCTCATATGTACCAATTTCATGCTCGACAAACAAGTTACATGTTTAACGCAATCTTCACTGTTTCTACCTCACAAAACGTACAAGTATACATGCATTGTCTAAGTTTCCCACCATCAAGTTAACACTTAACATTTTATCACATTTACATGTTTAAATCACCTAACACATTTTATCACATAAGGGTCACTCAAAATTTACCCATACTAGTGTTCATTGAAAAATGCGTATTTTAGCAATTCGGTAACGTTTTAGGGCGTCGGAAGTCACGTAAGACCAACCAAACACCAAGTAAACTTAAAATTAGTTAAAATACTTGTTTTTAAACTAAAAACTTCAGTTTATTTACTGATCTAAATCAGTTTTACAAAAATCACTCGAAAAGCCGATTTTTGACCGTTTTAACGCATAGTTTTGCGTTAAACGTTACCATAACCATCCCAACTCGAAACGACTTGATATTTTAACATAATACATGTTATTTACTGATTAACATAAATCATGCTCAAATGATCATTTCATGTTTTCATATTTACATGCATGCCCACATATGTGCATCTAATTCACTCATACAACATCATCTACATTATTTATGATCTAATCATGCTCAAATCTTCACGAACATGATATTCTTACAAATATTACACATAACACAATAATCCTTCAAATCATTTATGTTCATTCATGCTTAGATCTTTCACTTTTATTATTGTATAACAATTTTCAATACATGCATACATATATATATACACATATACACGAAGTTTATACACACATATACTTCCAAAATTTCACTTTTCAACACATCACTTTAAATTTTTTAATCACTTTAGAACCTTCTTGCATGACATCTAAAAATCCCTTTAATCATCATATATTTCAAGAAAGCAAATAATCAAGAACTCTTCATAAAAATCAAAATACAACTTATACATATGTATATATACAAAATCGGCCATATACACATACATGCACACACTCATTTTCATTTTATTCAAAACTCATTTGTGTGTTAGTTTCAAGTTAATGTTTGGATTCAAGAATCAAGAGAAACTTTTTACTAACTTCTTTATTAATACGAATCAAGAACAATGTTTAGTGAAATATGTTAGACCTTCAAGGATTTGGATGGGTTTTTACTAAAAGATAATGTTATGAGGCTT
Source organism: Helianthus tuberosus (assembly GCA_030545235.1). Taxonomy (NCBI): domain Eukaryota; kingdom Viridiplantae; phylum Streptophyta; class Magnoliopsida; order Asterales; family Asteraceae; genus Helianthus; species Helianthus tuberosus. Next base: position 26,140 of record JARYGA010001685.1, on the reverse strand, counting down.
GATTTTGCTTGATACTTGCTTGAAATCACTTCCAAACCTTCTCACAAGCTTCAAATCATCATGTAAAGCCCTTGATTCTTCATGATTTGGATTGAGAAATGAAATGTTGGTGTGTTATGGGGGTGTTCGGCCGTGAGAATCAAGAGGAAGAGAGAGAGTGAATTTTGAAATGTGATCTTGAAATTTGGAAGCTTATGGTGCATGAATCAAGGTTAATCATCACCACCTCTCACCATATATGGACAAGTGTTTAAAATGAAAGAATCAAGGGAATGTGGCTGCCCTATATGCCGCCCACATGTCCCCCTCTCACAATTATATATATACATACACATGTTATATGCAATTAGACTCAAAAACATGTATTTTACTGAATACCGGGTATTTTATCTAGCGTTTTAGCCCCGTTCTAGTGCGTTTTAAATTATTTTTATCATTCTATAAAAATAATCATTCAAAATTATTACTGAAATAATTACCAGTTGCCTTGACTGGCTGCGTTGACAGTATTTTGTTTAATTCGCGCAGTATCGCAAGGTATGCGCTCAAACTCGAAAAATAGAGTTTCTTAGTGTTTTAAATTATTTTTCCAGATGGATATGATTAAAATTATTATTCTAATTATAACATATTATTTTTAGGATTTTAACACTGATCGGGTGGTCACCGACGTTCGTTTCGCATTTTAAACGTAAATTGATAAGCGTTAGTTTTATCATTGCCAACATAATTTTTATACATATCTAAATTTACCAACACCTCAAATATCATATATTAACATCACATTCAGTCACAAATAGTCATGTTACATGTCTATTACACAGATTACTATTGTCTGGTACGGCCTGAGAGGCCGGGTGTCACATACACTGCAGGAATTACAAGTAATTCCTGTCAGTAGTTCAAGTGGAGCAGCTACTACATGTGTTGAATCCACTGATTTGCACCTGGCCAGTAGTTTCATAAGTCAGACTCCCTTGAAGGCAATTTCCTCTTTGGGAACCAAGGTGACCACTGGTGTGTTTCCATTATACACTGGTGTGTTTACTAAGGTAACCTCTGTTGAGGAAAGAAGTCCCCAGTACCGAGTACAAGGGGCATCAGTGGATGACTTTTGGGAAACTTTTCTTAAGTCAACTGCTGATACAACCACTGCTGGTGGGAAATCAGATGATCCCATTAACTTGGGTGATGGTTTAAAATATCAAGAATTGACGGAGAGAGTGGATAAAATTGAAACATCTGTTGCAGATATCAAAAATATGCCGCAGCAGTTGTTACAATCTCAAAAGACTACATCCACTGCTACATCATCTGCTCCATCCCCTGCTGAGCTATGACATCTGTTTCAACATCTGCTTCACAAACAAAGACAATATGCCGATCAACAGCATGAAGTTCAACTTCAAATGGTTAGAAATGTCATGGAAGCTAGGTACAAAGATACTCAAGCAGATATCAAAGCCATTAAAGCTCATCTGCTCCAAACCACTGGCACTGCTTCTCCTTCAATCATCTTTGTTGAAAACCCTGATGATGCCAAAAAGGGGGAGAAAGGAAAGAAGGGTAAAGAAGGTTTGCATATGCCACCAGATCCAAGGTCTAAACTTATGGTAGAAATTCCAAGGCCAGATGGTTCCAAAAAGGTTAATGTGACTCAGAATGCATTTGCTGAGCTAAAAGCAAACATGAAAGAGTCTATGGAAATAAAAGGGTCAAAAAGGTTTGAGCAAGAGAAGAAAGTTATGATGGAAAAGGAAGAGTAGGGTACTTCTGCAACTAAAAGAAGAATGCCTACCAGAAAAGTAAGCCAACCCGAAACCACATCTTCCAAAACCACCAAACATACTCCTCAAATCCCCAAAAGTTCCTCTCATCAAACCTCCAAACCAACAGATGTTAAGACACCTGTTGTATCAACAGTTGTTGGTACTTCAGTGGTTTCAACAGATGTTATCCCAACCACTGCCATCACTACTTCATCAACCAATACTCAATCCACTGCCATACCAAAAACAACATCACCATCACAAAAACCACCTGCCAAAAAGCAGAAGACAACAGTTGACACATCAGCTGTTGTAGTGACAACAGTGGTTGAAACACCAGTTGTTTCAACAACTGTTAGTCAGATACCCACCATTTAATCAACCACCATTCAACCCACTGCTATACCACAAACTACATCACCATTGCAAACATCACCTGACATAAAGCAGAAGACAACAGTTGATATATCAACAGTTGCAGTGACAACAGTGGTTAAGACACCAGTTGTTTCAACAACTGTTAGTCAATCACCCATCACTTCAAACATTTCTTCACAAGACATTGTCCTTTCAGTTCCAAAAACTCAAACAAAAACACCTTCTCCCAAAAAGTTGTATACAAGAAAAAGAAAGTTTCAGGTGCATGATGATGACATACCAGCACCTGTTCCCATTTCATCTGCACCTTACAATGTCATCAAACCTCAACCATTTATTCCACCAACCTTAGCCAACCCAATCAAAGATCCAATAGCTCTTCAAGGATTTGATCCTGCTGATCTTGTACCAATTGCTGCCACCTATCCACTAGAACTGCATGCAGTGAAAAATGAAAGAAACAATTCTACACAGTGGATGATCCTTCAAAGAGAAAATTCCCATCTCTTGCAGGTTTTAGAGATCCTAAAAACATGGATGAATATCTAAAACTCAAAGCAAAGCAAGCTGAATGGAGAGCCAAATATGAATGCAAAGAGCAGGGTGATAATGCCATCTGATGTCGAATGCAGTTCTTGCTCACCAAGGTTAAAGAATTAGAAGACTATGCAAGAGACATGAGTAAAGAGATGTCCAACCTGCCTCCAGATGCTGATTTACAAGTGGATCTGAGAAAAGATCTCATAGAATTGATCATGAGTGAAAAATTTTACCCTGCCAAAGCTGAACAATTCCAAGAATGGCCACTTGTTGCTCTCAAAGCTGAACTTAAAAGAATTGAAAGAATAAAAAATGATCCAGGTATGAAAAGATCAGCACCAAATTGGAGCAAATACAAAAAGACAATTGCTGATCTTACCTTGGAGTATAAAAGGAAGAAACAAGAGTTGGTTGCAGCAAAGGTTGGTACAGCCAAAGCTATAGCAAAATGGACAAGGCAATACACTGATGAGGCTTATGAAAGGCTGAGAAAAAGGAGAGAGATAGATCCTAGCCTTCCAAAGAAGCCTGAATACAAAGACAAGAAAGCTAATGATCCATAGCAGCACGCCCTTTCTTTGAAGACCTAGTTCACATCCTCTGATACTTCTATCATTGCCCCAAATCAAAGAAAGAAACAAAAATAGATGGATGAAAAGGCAATCAAGGCTCAGGAAGATTTTATTATGAAAGAGGCCCTTCAAAGAATGATTGCAGAAAATCAAGACTCAGCAAAATCACAAGATTCTGTCAAAGGAGTCATAAGCAGGCCTCCTTTACCAAACTCATCTAAAATAAAGACTCTCCTAAGAAACCCACTGAACTCAAAAATACTAAAGTGGAAGTCTGATCAAAAGACCCACGTATTGACTCTGATCAAGTCCAGTGGTGAAGTGAAGCATATTTCGAGGGAAGAATCACTTGGCCTAATTGTAGAAGACTTACAAGATCTCCTTGAGCTTACACTATGCATGGATGAGGATGATGAGGATTCCATGAACTTTGAATTACAATTCAAAGGTCAAGTCAGGGAACTCTTGATGAGGCAATAAAGATCCTTAATAATGGAGTGTTTTGGCATCATCTGTTCCAGGGGGAGATTGTTAGGATTGAACCCTACAAAGGAACATATGATATATAGCCAAAACTGGTTCAAAGCAATGGATCATCATAATCAGTGCTTATACAAAGACTTTCCCCTTGACAGTGGATCTAACAACTGATAGTCTCCAAACACTAATCATCCCAACCGCTGATAGGCCAAGCACTGATGTTGATTAAAGAACTGAAGCTCTATCTACTGATGTCTCCTAAGTACTGATTGAAGACTAAAGTACAACCCATTCAAAAACTGATCATCTTTGAAGAAAGCACTGATGCTTAGCATCAGTGCTTAGACTACATCAGTGGAAAGTGAACCAACAGTACATAGAAGCGGTGTCTATGTAATCAATGGTTGTAATAGTCATTGGTTGTAAGTTGTTAGGAGGTATAAGAACAAACATTTTTACAAAATCCCAAATCACCCGATCATGTAAGTGCATTAAAGTAAATGTGGAAATGATGTTATTCATGTGGTCCTGTTGCGCTTTTGTTTGACGTCTAATATGGGTTCCTGATCTAATCCGGTGAATTGTAGACATTGTTGTTGAATCCAATTAGATGCTTGATGTAATGAGGTCGTATTAATAACGAATAATAATTAATATAACTAAGTTTCCCGAGCCCAGGAAGCAATCCCGGGTAATAACCTAGTATGATATATATGCACCTCTCTTTCTCTCTACACACCTCCCTCTATCTCTCTCATCAGCCATTAACTACCATTATCTACCACTGTCCCCACCCATCACCACCATCCCTATCAACCACCATCTCCACAACTATCAACACCATCGAAAGTCACCACCGCTACCACCAGCAGCCACCGACCCTACCATCTACCACCATACACAATCATTCTAAAATTCCCCTTTTTTTTATAAATCATTAAGAACCCTAATTCCTACATTCCAAAATCACCGAATTCTATATTTCTAATTCCCCTTTGCGTACAAATTCCAAATTCCCAAATTTCAAAATCATCAAACTCCAGATAAAATTTATTAGCTATGAAAGTTTCAAAAGTGTTGTTGCCACCTATTTTATTTGTTGCCAAGGTTGTAATTTATGGAGATAAATATCACAAAACTGCAAAAAAAGTCCTTTAAAGGGTATAGTGACTCTCTTGGACCACCACTTTTTTGCCAATATGTGCATCCGACGAATTTTGTGACTTTACTCGGTGTGTTTACTGTCAACTCAGAGGGTTAATTGAAGAACTTTAGTTGTTGCTTGGCTTTAATCAAAATCGTGCTTGTGGCTTTAGTTGCTGTTATTTTGTGAAATTTTTAGTTCAGTGCTTTGTTTACTCTTGAAGAAGCACATAACAAAACAGTAGGATATGCCATTACCATTTTTTTTTGTTAAAGATGTTTGATTTATTAAAAGAATTTATTTTTCACGCAAGGAGTTCGTTAAAATGACACAAAGGTATTTTCTAACAATTTCTTCTTTATCCATCGGTTAGTGGCTATGGTTAGTAGTGTAGTGTAGTGTAGAGAGAGAGGTAGAGTGGTGGTGGTGGTGGAAGGAGGTGGTGCAGAGAGATGATAGATAGAGTAGAGAGAAAAAAAAGTTGTTTGTTTAGAGAGAGAGGAAGAGATAACTGATATATTAACATTTTAGTTTTTTTTCTTTAACAGAGTAAAAGACATTATACCCTCATGTGCAAGATACATGATCTGATTTAACAGATAAAACTAACTAGGTTAGGGTCAAAGGACGTACCCCGCAAGATTTTGAAACAATAAGTACAAAACTCGTTAATTTTAAAGATAAAGGACACCGTCTGAAATGTGGTATATAGTTAAAGGAGAAAACTTGCAATTCACTCATTGTTCTATTCTTTTTCTTTTACTTTACCCAAATTATTTTTCTACCACTAAATAGTTTTTTAACTAACACGTTAATACGATTTTGGACATATATTTTTACTTGTCTTTTTTCTTTGTTATAATGAGGGTGGCGAAGGTTTTTTTGTTTAGTTTTTTTAACGAACGCGCCGATACTCTTTTGAACATATTTTTTAACTTTTCTTTTTCTTTACTATAACGAGTGCACCGAAACCGATCGAGTTTCTATCGTTTTCTTTTTTGTTTACCTTTGTTATTTACTATATTGTTTTACCTTTTCGTATTATTTTGATGTTCAGACCCGAGTTACGATGCAAATAACATAACAAATTTAGATATCATTTTATTTAATTTTCCGAATTTATTTAGTGGTTGTCATGATATGCTATATGTTCTGAATTCCAATCGCGTCCTTTCACAACGCATGGGTAACTGTAACAACCCTCGAGAAACGACCCTAAACATTCCTAAATACACCCCGTATATGAGAAACAGACCCGAATAACACTTATATTTATGAAAAACAAATAAATTAGTGCCGTCGCGGCCCGCGACAGCCGAAGGGGATTCCTTCGCGGGGCGCGACAGCCTATTACTTGCCGGACACCCTTTAAGCCACGTGTCCCATCCATGTGTCGAACCTACCTGTGACTCACCAACCCTAAAACCGCCATACGATCCCTCACGGCATGCGAAGGAATTAAAGGAGGCCGTCGCGGGGTGCGATAGCTTGCTCGACCAGCTATAAAAGGAGCAGAGATCGGCATTTCCAAGTCGTTTAAATTTCTCATTTCTCTCTCAACGTTCTATAGGCTAAAGCTATAGCCTAATACCCCCTAATAAGCGAAGCTCTACCTCGTTGTAAGTACTATAATCCTGCTATTACCCTACATGATCGATTTAGGATTCCGTAACGCTTGTCAGCTCTGCCCGACTCGGTCGTTGGAATTCTGTCTCGTGTTATTCCCGATTGATCTAGGATTCCGTAATGCATGTTGGCTCTGCCCGACTCAGTCATTGGAATTCTGTCTCAAGTTGTACGGTTAATGCGACTTGGGTTATTTTACTAACACGTGTGTATTATATATATTCATAGAAACTCAAGGAAATAATAACCAGGAGAAACAACAGGAAGCTATAATATTATCAGGAAGCCTGTAGAAATACCTAAGTCTGTAAATGTAAGTACATTCACTTTTTCTCAGTATTTGAGAGTACGTTTTTGTGAGTCAAAATGTTTTACCAAAACCTCAAATGTTTTCAAATACAAATTACAGTGATTAAGTCTTTGTAAGTCTTCAATTGCTGCCAGTATTATGGGGTATATATACAGTACTTAATAACCTTCACAATTGGGCACGGGTATCCAAAGTGTGATATGACCATAGTCACAGATCCGTCGAGTGACACGTACTGACCGAGTAATTGTGTAGATACAAACATTGTAATCGCCCCTAATACTGTAATGTGTAAACAACTAATGATTTACAAAATGGAATGTACTTACCAGTATTTCTTGCTGATAAAATGTTTTTAAAATGTGTTTCAGGTAACACAATGTGAAAGACAATAAAAGCCAGCTGGAGAGCACTGTGGCTATAAAAGTTACCTAAATAAAAAGGAGCATTGTTTTCAATAATTTGGGTTTATCCCTATAGATATATTACCAATGAAAATCGGGTTTTGTCCCACTTGTTTACTATAAAAGTATTATCAACAAAACTTGGGTTTTATCCCATTTATCTATTTTAAACATTTTAGTGTTTAACTTTGATAAAAATATTTCCTAACTACAGTCCTGATGAAAACTTCCGCTGCCAAATTAATAAACACCGATACCATCTGACTGGTTCGCGGCTCCCACTCCTAGGGTGGGGTCGGGGGGTTGTGATAGAAGGTGGTATTAGAGCTAAGCCACTTTGTTTAAGCCATTTAGGTGTTCTTCTAATACCTAAACCTTAAATATTTATGTTAGGAAATTAATATCTTATGTGTTATCCTGTGAACATAAAATCTTAATATGTCTATTATGATTTTTATGTCATTTACCAAATTTTAAAATTCCAATATGTGTTACCCATATCTGTATCTTACAGTTATGCTATGTTTAAAAAGTATATATATATGTGATATATTAATAATATTATGTCTTATCAATTTTTATGATATATTATGTATATCATATAATTCAACACAAGGTCTACAACCTTATAACAATATTACATTAATATCTCCATATTAATATAAGACAACACAATTCAGGTATGATACTTCGAAAATATCATTATATAAATATTAAGATAATACGATGTAGTATACCTAAATGATTTTATGTCATTTAAATTCCCAGTATGTGTAACCACTGTTTGTATCTTACAGTATGTTATGCTATAAAGGGAATATATTCATAATATAGTAATATTAAATTTTGTGATATATATCATATCCATATATTTAGGTGAATATAATTCAATATAAATTATAATAATATTATGATATTGACAATAATATCTTAATCAAAGATATAAGATAACACCATCTAGGTATGATGTCACTGAAATATCATAATATAAAATATTATTCGATGCAAGTAGTATGTCACACCCCGACCACGTAAAACAACAAATCATGGCGGAAACGTCGGGGAGTGTCGTAACAGAATCATTGTTTCACAACCATGGATTAAATAGTTTCGTTTTATTGAATTATTGAACTCATTGTTTTATTACAAATCAGATAAATACAAATAATTGTCTCTCGAGTTTTAAAGTCGCTAAGGCACGAGTCCATCCTATGTGTAGCATGCATTCAACAATCATCACATAGCAGCACCTGAAACATATGTGAAAATAGGTACGTCAGCATAAAAATGCCTGTGAGTAACATAGGATTTGTGAATTAGATTCATGGCTTTGGATAACATAAGAAAAAGGTTTTATGATTTCAAAAATAGCCATGAATCCTTGTAAAAGTTTTGTTTCTAAAATGCGTCGTTTTGGTAAAATGTTTATAGTATATACAAAAATATACTTTGGTTTTGAGATAAGCAGACGAGTAGTATATCAAATATACTTTAGTTTTGAAATAGTTAAATGGATAGTATGTTAGAATATACTTTAGTTTCGGAAATAATAGATTTGATAGTACATCACAAGTATACTTTGGCTTAAGAATGTAAAACATCGGTAGTATAATACATTATACTCTGGTTTTGTAAATAACATATCAACTTATTCTTTGGATTTGAAAATAGCACATCAACTATGCTTTGGTAGTATATTAAAATATACTTTAATTTATGAAATAACAAAGTCGGTAGTATATCAACTACACTTTAGTAAATAATATCACGTTGGTAGTATGTCGGAACATACCTAAATCGTGGTTTGGTAGTATATCCAATTATACTTTAGTAAACAATAGCATATCAAATTATGCTTTAGCAAACAGTATCACGTTGGTAGTATATCGAAATATACCATAAATCGCGATTTAGCAATGCATTCAAACCTTAGTGCATCAAACTACACTTTAGAGACTATAGAAATACCACAAAGGCAAATTCTATTTGGTTAAAATTTGGTTTCTGACATTCTATACAACAGGAATGGGGTGTCTAGTCCTATAGCGCTATATCGTACTACCAATCGGCTTGATCTTTGTTAATGAATGTATAAGTAACAATATAAATGAACAATTATTTCTAACAAACTTTGGAATTCAGTTGTTTAAGTCATGGATAATAGTTCAATTCATCAAAAGATAGTACTATGCACGTGTAATCATATAGTCGAAATCATGAAAATAGTGTATCGGCACATATGTATCACCCCAAAACATTTGAAAACGTAAAAGAGGGGACTATGTACTCACTTGAGATTGTAAGTATCCTTGATTAAGTGTCCTAACAAAGCTCGGAAATCAAGGAATCAAGTGACAACTAGCATGATCACTATGATTAATAATCGGTACCTAAATCAGAAGATCGGGTAGAATGAGGTCTCGTAAATCAAACGAGTATTGGAACTCATGTGATATGGTTTAACAAAGCCTATATTTTAAATTGGAACCTATCCTAAGTGCTTACGACCCGTTACGAACCATTAAGGTAACTTACGCTACTTTAATGCGTCGTTCACGTAAATGCGCGTTCGAAACGCCTAACTAGTCCTATGACAAGTATTATATGCCTAAACATGTTTAAATATGTTGCATAATCAGTTTAAGTGACACAAGTTAAGTTACATATGCTTAAAATCCAATTATGCATGAAAAGGGCATTTTGGTCATTTTCCTAAGGCATATAAACTACCTATCATACAACTAATTAAACTAAGTGACCATAAGGTATAACCTCAGAAGGCTATTCCCTATACAACTATGGTCACAAAACATGCTTGGTCGGATCCTAACGATCGACCAAACGGGTCAGGTTTGAAAGTCTAAGCGGTTGTCAAGACCGCTTGACTTACGACCCTAAACAAGCACTAAACTAAAAGTGACAAGTTAAACATGTTAAAACATGTTTAACTAAGTTAGAAAACAGGTTTGATATCAAAACAAAGTGTTTTGATACCCGAAAATAACTTCGATGCAAAATACGTATAAACACGTATTTTGACCGAAAATTTGACTCGACACTTCGACTAATCAACGTGGTAATCAGTAGGTATAGTCACAAAGGACTATAACCATCGTGATTACGCTCACGTTGCAAAGTTCAAACGAACTTTGTGTTGACCAATTCATGGTCAAAGCAGAAAGTCAAACACTGTTTGACTTTCATGCTTGAAAAGCATAAAAAACATGAAAGAAGCTTACAAAAGGTCCAAACAATGAATATTTGAACTCAAAATACTCAGGTATGAAGCTTCACAAGTGAGAGCTTCAACTTTGAGCAGAATTGAGATCAAATTGTAAGGAATGAGTGAAGAACCCACTTCTATTTATAGTAAGCTTGGATTAACAAGATTATCACAAGTGTTTTTGCAAGAATCAAGGTTCAATCCTACCCATACACTTGTGGAACATGGTTTAGTATACAATGGGAGCTCCAAAACTAGTTCATAGTATTGAAAAAGTTGTATAAAAAACCCTCAAGTTCAAACAGCTTGCTGAAAACTGATATTTCTGTCAAAACAGGGTTGTGGCGTCACTCCATGGCACCACCCCTTTTGGGGTCGCGTGACGCCACCCCTCCCCAGAAACAGAAATTTTTGAAAATTGGCAAAAATGGTCCCTGCAGCTCGTTTAAGCCATTTTCGACGCGTTTAAACCCCATTAACCCATTTTCAAGGCTCAACAAGGATGTTAAAGGATAGGGGACTTGAAACATTCTTAAAATTATCTAGGATGTCGGTTCGTTTGGTCGTGCGGTCACGTCATTCGGTTAATTACGATGAAAACTCGAACGGATGTGAAATCGATCCAATTTACACGACGAATGGTATTTTTGCATTCCAATCACTAAAATAAAATATTTTAATGATTACAAAATTTTTTGAATGTCCGGATATGTTCAGAATGTAAGATATGCGCGAAAATGCAAACTTATGCACTTTTTGACGCTTTTAGTCCCTGTTGATCAAATAAGTTTATTTTCGCATACCGAACCCCTCAAAGCCTATTTCTAAGCTATGTAAAGGATATTTATGGTATGTTTAACTTATGATCATGTTTCGGAACGTTCGTTACTGTACGAATCGGCATAGTTTCGCAGTTTGACAGAAATAGTCCCTGCGATCGAATAAACTTGTTTTCGACACACCAAACCCTCCAAAACTTATTTCTAAGTTATGTAAAGGTTTTTTAAGGTATGTTAAGCCTATTTCACTGTTACGGAGTGTTTGTCGCATTAAACTGATTATATTTACGCATCAGTTCGCGTATAACTTTCAAGAAAGCGATTTAAAGCTTGAAATTGAACAAGGATTGATATGTGCAAAAGTCACATGGAATTGTACAAATCTCAAGAATGAAACACAAGATTTCATTGGATTTGTATTTGTATGATGGTCGTAGTGACACAGATGTCACAGTCTCCCCTACTTTAGGAAATTTCATCCCGAAATTTAATTTTAGAGGAAACCTATGAAAACAAATGTGATTGTTTCGTTTTCGAATGAATCCTCCGTTCCCTATGTAAATCTCTGGGCCACGTTTGGATTTTTAGTGAATTTGTTAATTGTCAAAGTGATGTCCTTATTGCAGAAAAATAACATGAACTTGGAATTTCGAACAACGGATAGAAGAATGTTTCCTATGAAGACTATTATAGGAAACTTGTGTGTGCTTGAAATCGGATTTGGAGAGTGTAAGATAAAATAACATTGGTCAAGGTCCAGGAGTTCTAGTAACTTAAATAACGCTACGTTCGCAATGTAATAAGGAACACTTATATATAAGAAGTACAAACGGCGTATCCACCATGCCCTTTTTACATTGTTCCCGTTTTGTTATTCTTTTCACTATAGGTCTTAACACATGACAAAATTTGCTGTGGTTTCTGTGCACTGAATTCCATAATTATGTATGCATCCATAATTACGTAATTCCTTGTACAGTCCGCACAGTTCATTTCATAATGCGTAGGGGAAAAATCAATCGAACAAACATGTAATGACTTGACTAGACCACCAAAGGATCTTTTTAACTAAATCAACAAACAATCTTTTTAACTAGATCAACACATGATCTCTTTAACTAGACCGTCGTACGATCGCTTTAAATAGACCACTAAAGGATCTTTTTAACTTTGAATCAAATAATCGTTTCGAAATAGCACTTTGGAATCCAAGGTTCTTACTATTTTCATAGAAAAACCCCTTAAGGAAATTAAGATAGTACTTTGAATATCCTTCTGAGAATCTGTCATATGAAAATACGAAAGGTTCTACCAGGACTTAGATAGCGAGCTTTAGAATTACACAAAAACACATAATCACATAATCGCGTATTTCTTAATTAGTTATTAGCTCGTTCATTAACTTGAATTAATGCAATTAAAGTACACCAGAAATCCAATTAAGGACTTCAATTGGTACTCAAAACATCCCCAAGAATCCAACTATGAAGATAGGAAGATCTTATAAGGATTTGGCTTTGTCTTTGTCGTATCGTGACATTCGTATTAGAGCACGCAAGAAATCCAATTAAGGATTCATGAAAGTACCTTTAGATATCAAATCATGCATTTGAAATGGTATTTCAAGTATCTGTTTAAAATTTTTGTAATTTGTACCTTGTACTTTGTTTCTTAAAAGACACGAATACTTAGGATTTTTGGGGAGATTACGAGTGATAAAGATAAAATGAAAGAACCACACGAGTAGTTTGTTTTGCAAGGAACACAGTTCCTTGGCGTCGGCATCGTAGAGGTATGTCAGACATACACATAATCGTATCAGTTTTGTAAAATAAAAGTGAAACAACAAATTTATTTATATAACAACTGATTTGTTTCAAACGTCAAAGATAACAACAAAGAAAAATACAAAAGTCAAATTGTTCACTGCTGCATTGTCGTTTGCGTTTGCCTCGTTTATGTTAAACACTCATCCACGCGCTGGATTTGCGTTAACAAGTCTTGGGTAATTGTTTCGGTAGTGAGTAAGGTCACCACAGTTATAGCACGACCCAGTTGGAAATGGTGCTTGAACAGCAGCAGGTTGGTTTTGGATTGCATAACGGCAGGTATTGACCAAATGTCCCAATCGCCCACAATGGGTACATTTGTGACACTGTGTTTGTTCCAGATGATGACGATTGCATTTGTTGCACAAAGGTGCGGTACCCACATAGTTCTTCCTAGTACAAGGTTGTGCTGGCTGGTTTGGTGCAACCTGATTGTTCTGAGCAACCATTGTGAAGTTTTGTGAAGCCTTACGCTTCTTCGACTTTTTGGAGGACTCAGTCTGTTTATCCTTTGGTTTTTCCTGTGCAGACTCGTCGGATGGTTTCGGGTCGCCCTTTCAGAAAAGCTTACCTTTCCTGATCTGGTATTTAGTCAGGGTAGCAGATATTTTAAGCCTATTTCACTGTTCCGGATTGTTTGTCGTGTTAAACTGATTATATTTACGCATCAGTTCGCGTATAACTTTCAAGAAAGCGATTTAAAGCTTGAAATTGAACAAGGATTGATATGTGCAAAAGTCACATGTAATTGTACAAATCCCAAGAATGAAACACAAGATTTCATTGGATTTGTATTTGTATGATGGTCGTAGTGACATAGATGTCACATAGTATGTTTTATGATTTAGGATATAACCTAAAATTTTACTCGACTTAAATATATTTTTTGTCAAAATTTTGACAAAACATATAATTATATTAATTTTGTTAAAATATAATATTTTAGCATACTTAAAACATGTTTATTGTTTAAATACAATAATTAAAAACAGGATTTTCATAATAACCCTATGAAAATATTATTCCATATGATTATGTTATATTATAAGCACAGGTACGTTTTCATCTATATGAAAAGTATGCAAATATATAAAAAATATTTTATAACCTATATTAATGAAACAAATGATATTTCATACAAATAAGTACAAAAATATTTGGTATTGTATAACTAGATGGTTTAAAATATATGTACCCAACACATGCATATCGACAGGAAATAGCTTAAAGATTTTTATAGTTCAACTTATTTCTTAAATTATATATATATTCTGATATGGGAGTAATACTTCCCCACTTAATACGTTAAGGATCAAATTTAGAAACGCCCATTTTGTATAATCTATTATGATTCTTTAAAAAAATAAAAATGATAAATTCCTAATATTTTACAACCAAAATGATTCAACCTGTCAGTCAAAAATAATTTTTTTCTAAAAGAATCCAGAAAATTTATATTTTGATTAAATTTAGGGAAATTGGATTTAAATAATCCGAACTTTCACCTGTTGGCCAATAACACTCTGAACTTTCAGTTTGGCCAGCAGCACTCTCAACTTTCATCCTATTTTCCGAAAACACTCCCAAACTAACATATCACTAACCAAGTTAGTTTTTAAGTTTTATTTATTACACAAACAGTCCCTGTAGTTATAATTTACTAGTTTTAAGTTTTATTTATTACACAAACAGTCCCTGTAGTTATAAAAAAATCATAAAAATAAAAAAAAAAATCTAAAAATTTAAAAAAATCAAAAAAATCAAAAAAATTCAAAAAAAATCAAAAAAATTCTAAAAAAAAAAAATCTAAAAAAATAAAAAAAATCATAAAAAATCATAAAAATTCTAAAAAATATCAAAAAAATTCTAAAAAAATCAGAAAAAACCGTTTCAACCCGTACCGTTTCGACGCGAACTGTTTCGACGCGTACCGTTTCGACCCGGACCGTTTCAACCCGTACCGTTTCCACCCGGACCGTTTCGAACCGTACCGTTTCGAACCGGACCATTTCGAACCGTACCGTTTCGACCCGGACTGTTTCGACGCGTACCGTTGAAACGGTACGGGTCGAAAACGGTACGGGTCGAAACGGTACGCGTCGAAACGGTTCGCGTCGAAACGGTCCGGGTCGAAAACGGTACGGGTCGAAACGGTCCGGGTCGAAACGGTACGGTTCGAAACGGTACGGGTCGAAAACGGTACGGGTCGAAACGGTCCGGGTCGAAACGGTACGGTTCGAAACGGTCCGGGTGGAAACGGTACGGGTCGAAACGGTCCGGGTCGAAACGGTACGCGTCGAAACAGTTCGCGTCGAAACGGTACGGGTCGAAACGGTTTTTTATGATTTTTTTTATATTTTTTAGAATTTTTATGATTTTTTATGATTTTTTTAGATTTTTTTAGATTTTTTTTTATATTTTATAGAATTTTTTTGATTTTTTTGAATTTTTATGATTTTTTTGAATTTTTTTGAATTTTTATGATTTTTTTTATAACTACAGGGACTGTTTGTGTAATAAATAAAACTTAAAACTAGTAAATTATAACTACAGGGACTGTTTGTGTAATAAATAAAACTTAAAAACTAACTTGGTTAGTGATATGTTAGTTTGGGAGTGTTTTGGGAAAATAGGATGAAAGTTGAGAGTGCTGCTGGCCAAACTGAAAGTTCGGAGTGTTATTGGCCAAGAGGTGAAAGTTCGGATTATTTAAATCCAATTTCCCTTAAATTTATTTCTTTTGGTGATTTACCCTTTTATTTCGAAATATTCTGTTCAATAAATTTTACAGAAATTTATATATATGCTATTATTATTGTTATTATAAAACAATGAATGAAGTTATGGGAATAAACAGGATAATTAATACCATCAGTTATATAATTGGATTTTTATAAAACTAACTTAGTATTATATATATGTATTACATGAAATTTGAAATTTTATATTCATATACGTATGCATGTACAGGATAAAATTTCTTAATAGTATATACAATATAATAATCAAATATCTTCTGTAGAAAAAAACAAACTTTTATATAACAGAAGAAACAAACCTACATGTTTACTCAAGATCTATTTTGATAATTTCTTAACCAATACCCACCTTTAACCCAAAAGAAACCTTAAGGATATCTGTACTAACACCACCTCTTGAAGAACAATAGTGGGTAAATGACGGAGAATCTCAGAATTTCATATAAAACCCTTATCTTCATTTTCTGAATTCCTATCCAGCCATGAGCTCTAGAAATATAGTTGAATTTAAGCAATATAGAAGAAAAGTTACCACAACAAAGGAAGAAACAACACATAATATAATATATATACTTTCCTTATATTTTGATAAAATATACAGTGAAAGAAAATGTTAAAATATAATATGTATGTATATATATATATATATATATATATATATATATATATATATATCTATATCTATCAACGCATAATACTGATAGGTATGATTATAATTGTGCTAATGAAATATGAACAACAAAATATGTCTGTATAATTGTTTAGTTCTGTGATAATTATATCTGAACATGTTTACAAATCAGATGTCAAAGGAAATCACTTGTAATCAGGAAATTCAGGCTAGTAATGAAAATTCTGTGGATAGGAATACTATAGAAAATATAATAGCTCAAGGAATATCGAATGCCATACCTTCGATCATTGAAGCTATTAACATTTATGTGCCTATAAACGAGAATCCTACAAAACATTGTAAGCATACCCATCACTTCAAACCTAGCCCTAGTTCCAATGGAGGCCCTGATATTCGTATCAAAACTCCATCTTCCAAACGAAAGAAAACCACAACCTATAGTTACTCTTATAAGGAATTCCGCTATGACAAATCCTATAAGAACAAAGGAATGGAACCAACAATCGCACAATGTGCCTGCAACAACAAAAAGCATTCAAGAAAATGCCATTCTAGGAAGACACTCCACTGTAACTTCTGCAAGAGGACTGGACATACAGAGGAAGAATGTAGAAAGAAAAATAACATCTGTTACAAATGCGGAGAACTAGGTCACATCCATCCCTACTGCCCGAAACTATCTAAAGCACCCAGCAACAAGGCTAGAAACCCAAATGAAGCTAAGAAGGACGCATAAATATCTACGACACAGGAAGCAATAGCAAATTTTAACATAAGCACCCGTACGTTTTATCTGTAATAAAGTATTAGTTGACTTTTAATTCCAATCAAAATTTTATAAATAAAAGGTCTTTATTTTTCTTTCATAAAGCCAACACTCATTTGTCTCATCTCTTGACAAATTCATATGTTGCACGTGCATTGCTTGTCATGCATGTGAATTCATTTCAAAAGATCTTTTATTCACTAGTTCGGATCTTATTTCGTTATACTCATTTTTGACAATCCCTATGATTGCAAAAACGTTGACTTTTGATATCAAGTCAACAAATTTCTTGGAAAACTCCTTTTCTTTTCAAAGTTCCTTGCCGGATTTTCATCATAACCATTTCTTGTCAATACATATATCCATTGTTGGAATATGTCCAAACCAAGCTCAAATTGTTTGAACTTGTTCACAACATATATTCAACTAAAGATCCCATATGATGAATCGAGCTCATCATATCTCAACTAACCCTTCATTTGTTTAAATCATAATAGACTTGTTTAAAGTCTTCAACTCCAACAAATCATTTATTAAATCATGACACCTTGTGGTGGCATTTTTCTTTGAAATTTGAGTTCATTTCATTTTCACACCTGAGGTATGAATTTATCTATTTATTGATTCATTATCCTAAACCAGTCTTCATACAATTTTGTGTTAAGATAAAGGTACCTAAATTCTTATTCCAATGTGTTACACCCCAACCGATGGTGGAATCATCGGGGCACGACACTAGGCGTATCAGATTGCTCAAGAGAATCTATAACAACTATTTAGTGACAATATTTAATGTGTTCATTATCCCATACTAATAAACAATATATCAGAAAACAATTATACAGATTTCATGTTCTCTCAAACAATACAAATCCGACAACCTAGATTTATTGTGAGTTTCTAGACTTCCTAGCTTGATTTCAAGATAGCCTACGACTAACCTGCAACATACGTTAAAATAATGTCAATGCAAAAGTATTGGCGAGTATACAAGTTTGCAATATTTAATAGTATGAAAAGCGTTTACGCGTAACCAACATGTAACACATAATAAGCGAATCAAATAAGCTATCGACAATGAAATAACCTAACCACGAGACTGCATTGTAGAGCATGCGATTGTGCAACACATGTTCACCACTGCGAACATGTGAAGTAGAGTGAGATGTGATCCCTAGCAACCCCTGTCGCTACAGGTGCTGAGTCCAAACTATAGAACTATCGTTGCTAGAGGTAGTTCAACACGTAACATTATGTAAACATAGCAACAAATAATTCAACTAATCACGTATAACATGCATGCGCGGTTAGCGTTTGTAAATGCGTAAAGTGTTGTGTTTTTTTATAGCGAACGTATGTTAAACCCCAAAGTGTCTTTAAAGCGTTTAAAAGGGGGACAAGTATACTCACAGTCGGTGTTTAACAAGTAAACACAACTTGATTGGATTGAAGAGAGCGCATCTGAGTTAGCATGTGAACAGTAGCATAAGTGGTTGAACAATGTGCAATCAGTGTGTCGGGTGAGATTTGTATCGGATGGTCATCCGGACGGACGATCATCCGAGAGAATGACCATTCGAACGGTTGACCATTCGAACGAGTGTGAGCGTTTTGGAGAGTTTCTGAGTAGTTTGTTCAACGGATGGTCATTCGATCAGATGGTCATCCAATCAGATGACTATTCGAGTAAGTGTTCTGTTGTTTGATAATTGTGCTAGAACTTTTGAAGTTTTCATTGTAGTATAAATCAAGTCATCGGATGGTCATCCGGACGGATGGCCATTCGATCGGATGCCTATTCGATAGAGAGTTTGGTAGTTTGAAGTTTCGCTAAGTTATTTTGCACATGGAATAGCTTTAAAAGACATATCACCTGATCGAATGGTCATTCAATCGGATGGTCATCCGATTCGATCGGATGGTCATTCGATCGGATGATCATTCGATTGGGTAATCCGTTGTTTTGCAAACTTTGTAAAATTTCTAAGTTTAGAAGTTCGATTTTAACAGAGACGACAGAACGACTTGTCAAACAACGGAAATACCCCAAGTCTAGCTCGCTCGATCGGATGGGAATCACCCCAATCGGTCAGTTTCACTGTTCTTGACGGAGTTTCATGTCTGACCTGTTAGTCGGTCATCTCTCCGGTGGAAATCCGTTTTCAAGTCGGCTTTAGACTAAGGGATGAGTCTAGAGTCAGTTCGGGTCCAGATTCCATCGGTTTTGTATAGAAAAGTTAAAGAAAGTCGAAATTAGTTGTAAAATGTTGAAAACTTGATAATATTCATGTTGAGTAGTGCGAAAATCCTCTAGATCTGAACTGTTCTTGATGAGGTGACGTCATACTTCAGTTTACATAAGAAACCGAGTGAGAACCACCTTCAAGATGTCCAAATTGGACGATTTCAAGAAGGAAAACAATGGTTTTGATGGAGAAAACGATGAAGAAGTGTGCGGTGATGATGGTTGTACAAGATTTGAAGAGAAACACTTACGAAATAGCCTTGAATCGGGATGAAAAGTGACTGAAGGCGTCTTGGGAGCGAGTTGGTCGGAGGAGAGAACCAAAGTGTTGAAATGAGACATCATGGTCCTATTTATAGGCGAAGTGGAAGTTAAGGCGGTGGAGGTGAGCGGGGGCCATCCGATCGGATGGCCATCCGATTGACTGGCCATCCGGTCAGATGATCATTCGACCGTATGGTCATTCGATCAGACGGCTTGTGCGAGTTGGTTTTCCGACTTTCATTTCGTGCGTTGAGCGTTGCTTTGCGTTTAATCGGGTTGGGAGTAAGCGTTTACACATTCAAGCTAGTATATAGAGATAATAGTATAGTATAAGCAATACGTAAGTAACCGCGGTTTGTGTTTGTGTTTTGAGTGCGATAAGTTGAGTTGCGCGTGCCAGCGAGTGCGCGTTTCGACAATTTCCAATACCTTTATTATTATTATTATTATTAGTATTATTATTATTATTATTATTATTATTATTATTATTATTATTATTATATAATAGGTCATAGCATAAGTAATTGCGTTGAGTTCGCGTTAGCGTTTGCGACGCTTTACGACGATCGATGGGAACAGCTTAACTATTCACGCAATGTCATCATTAGCATTAGTGTATGCGTTGTGATGTGCGATATTGCCTGTTGAAAGTATGCGAATATATGCTAAATAGCGTTGTAAGCGATATAGTTACATTATGATCTGAATCTCTGGTGCTAGGCGTAACGAGTGTAGCGAGAGTAACAAGCACGAACGTGCGGGTTGTTAGAGTCTCCCTTGCTTTAGGAAATTTTGTCCCGAAATTAATCCACAAGGAGGGTCGCAAGGATTGATGCGAGTGAGAGTAGCGATAAAAGTGTTAGAGTAAGCGAGTGATTGGCGCTGAGCGAAAAAGCGACGAGCGACGAAGGCGTTAAGGTAAGCGGAGAGCGAACGAGTGATTGATCAAGGATTGACTAGAGAGAGCATGTCAATAACATGGGGAAAGCGATGAGTAGGGTGATTCTTTTGATTGGAGGATGATAATGCACGAGTTAGCGATACAAAAGCGTTTTTGTCACACCCCCAAAATCCACACACGGAGTATCACCGCTTGGAGGCGTGACTGACCAGGATCAAGCCACCAATCATATTGAACAAGCATATAAGTAACATAATTCAACCAAACAATATGAAAGGTGTTCAAAAACCAAAGCATAGTTAAGTGTTTAGCAGAAGCATAATTGTAAAACCATAGCAAGTAATAAGTATGAAATAAAGTAATGTTTAAAGCATGGCACCCACTGCCATGTCCCACAACGACTGTTCCCCCCCTGTGCAAGCTCCAAGAGTACCTAATGACCTGCAAGGCATGTAGCAACGAATCAACAACAAAGTTGAGCGAGTTCACAGTTGGTTGTTTAGTTATAGTATTCGTTTCGTAAATCGTATTTTCGTTTTGTAAACCATGTCTCGTATTAATCCGTATCGCGGCCAATCCAGGCATGTGTGTGATGATTAGTGGGGGCTTCCCATGTGTTACCAAGACCACGCATATCGACTGCTACGAAAATGTAAGAGGTGCCCTAAGTCAATGTCTATCAGCATTGACCCTTTGCCCATAGTCCATTAGTACACGCCCGTCCGACTGGCACGGTGTGAGGTTTGTTAAACCTAATAGCGCTATTAACTAATGACCCGCTCGCCATAGGCCTCGGCGATTAAGTCGATAAATGAGGGACTTCCTTTGATAGAGTTGATGGTCTTATGATCGTGTACGTAGGCTTTACGTACGTGCCCTTCAATCCGAGGACAGTAGTAAGTATAACTGTACGTAGGTTTTACGTACGTGCCCTTCATCCGAGGACAGTAATAATTTGTTTAATAGTAATAGTTGTACGAGTAGTTATTCAATCCCATTCCCAACCCCTGGGAATCCCATGCCTTGGCTAGTGTGAACTTACCTTGGTTTGCTCGGCAGATACACAGAAAGGTCAAGTCTAGCTGCTAGTGGTCAACCACGTCCTAACATGGTTACCATACAAGTCAGGTTTTGTTTCAAATAGTGCACGTATGTTTACACAGAGATAGCAATTTACGAACATGTACAGATCATGGCAAACACATAACAGTCAAGAACATAGCATTTTCATACTTGTACGATTTAAGATGTATTAGGCCGAACCATTTGTGAAAATCACTAACATAACCCAACTAAACCCTTCGGCCCAACATGTTGTGCGGTCGGCACAGCCTTGTGCGACCCACATCATGTTGTGCGATTTAGATAAACACCCGGCCCAATAGTCAAAAGCCCAAACATAAAATACACAGCCCAGTCTAATAATATGCAAAAGTCTTGTGCGATCCGGATAGCTTGTGCGATCCAACAGTCTTGTGCGACTGGGGACCTGTTGTGCGATCAGGTCATCTTGTGCGACCAGATCAGCTTGTGCGACCAGCTTTGTTACCCAGCCCAACAGTCTACGGCCCAACAGACTAACCCAATGATGTGTTGTGCGATCTATTACCCTTGTGCGATTGTAACCATCTTGTGCGACTGATCCATATTGTGTGATCGCACAAGTGTGTGTGTGGTGCCAATTAATGCCATGAATTATTGGCAATTTGTTACAAGTTTCCATTATTCAGTTACAAGTTTCTATCATTACTTCCCTAATTCTCGCATACATTACTCATTAACAGTTTCTCTTTTCATGAAGATCAAACAACATAATTATCATGATCACAATTCATGAAGATCAAACAACATAATTATCATGATCACAATCTAGCAATACATTCAATCATATTATCAAATCAGTGATTTCCGAATACTAACAGGCAATCCGAGTTCTTGTGTAACGTTAAGCCGGTAATACAACACACATAAATTTACACATCATGATTCCAATAGCCTATACTCAGTTCCTAAATATTCATGCCGACTTCAACATATAATTATCGAGCCTTAACACTTTCCCATTACTCATCTTGTAAACCATTTATCATTATCACAAAAGAATTCAACTAACTTAGTCAAACCTGGTTACCATGAAATTCACAAACCATCATAGCATTAATTAATTCTCAACATTCCCTAGACTATCAATTGACATCTTTAATTGATTAGATCAAGACTTCACATGCAGCTTAAAAGTTCAAAGAATTTTAAGTGGACCTTTCTCACATAGTGGCCGACAATTAATTAATGTTCTCATGCTACATGATACATACACTCTAACAATTCATATATATTCATCACATAATGTTAAACAATCTAATCATGATTCGCATACAATTATATATTGATCAAATCATGTATATTCGAACTCAGAACATCATGAATATCTAACTCAAAATATCAGATCAGTTATCTTAAGTGTGAAAGACACTAACCGAACCACGAATGATCAAACAAGAGATCTGACTTCGAAGGAGAGGCAGCCGTCGGGTTTCAAAGGATATCGAGAGAGAGTGTGAGAGATGATTAGGGTTTTGTGATTATGTCAAATACTAACTTAATGAGAGGGTTATATTCGCTGAATGTGAGCCGAGCCCCACAACTCGGGTTTCGTTTGGGCTGAGGGCTAGCCCAAGATAATTTAAAGAGTGTTGTGCGACTCGGGGTGTATTGTGCAAATCGGGTATACATTGTGCGATCCACATATATTACGAGTATATACATAATACACTACAATTTCATAACACTTATCATATAATTAAAACATAACATTTTATTGCAAACAATCACAATAGTAAATCACATAGCACTCACACCGGTTACTTCAAAATGCATGAAAAGTTCGGAAATACGAGTTGTCACATTATCCCTAAGTTGAAAGAAATTTCGTCCCGAAATTTGGTACGTACTCACTGAGGAAGCTAGTTAAGTTGTATGGTTTTCCTGGGGTGTCACATCCTCCCCCCGTTGGTCTGGAATTTCGTCCCGAAATTCCGTAGCTTCAGCCTCAGTAGTGGTTGTACTGTTTGCGAATAGTTGGGGATACTTTCATTTCATTTGATCTTCGCGTTCCCAGGTGAACTCTGGGCCGCGACCTGAGTTCCAACGAACTCGAACGAGAGGGATTCTAGTGCGTTTGAGGACCTTAACATCCCGGTCCGTGATTTCAACTGGTTCCTCGACGAATCATAACTGCTCGTCGATAGTGAGCTCCTTCAAAGGAACTATGTGGGTCTCATCTGACAGACACTTCTTCAGATTTGACACGTGGAAAACGTTGTGAACTGCACTGAGTTCTGCTGGTAAGTTTAGTTTGTAGGCCACTTTGCCTATTTTCTCAATGACTTCGAAAGGTCCGACATATCGTGGGTTAAGTTTGCCTCGTTTACCAAAACGAACCACACCCTTCCAGGGTGAAACTTTGAGTAGCACTCGCTCCCCAACCTGGAGTAGTTTCCTGTCCTTGTCGGCATAGCTTTTCTGACGGTCAAGAGCTGCCGCCATTCGTTGTCGTATTTGAGTGATTCGTTCTGTTGTGTCTACAACAAATTCTGGGCCAGTGATCTGATTATCCCCCACCTCTGCCCAACAAAGAGGTGACCGGCATTTACACCCGTACAATGCCTCGAACGGAGCAGCTTTAATGCTGGTGTGGTAGCTGTTATTGTACGAAAATTCCACTAGTGGCAGATGCTTTTCCCAGCCGTTGCCAAAGTCAATTACACATGCCCTAAGCATGTCTTCGAGGGTCTGGATGGTACGTTCAGACTGCCCATCCGTTTGTGGGTGATAAGCTGTGCTCATATCTAGCCGTGAGCCAAAGGACTTGTGCATTGCTTGCCACAGTTCTGAAGTAAAACGTGCATCTCGATCTGAGATAATAGAGGTGGGCACTCCGTGCCTCGAGACAACTTCCTTAAGATATACGTCTGCTAGTGTGGAGAACTTATCCGTTTCCTTGATAGCCAAGAAGTGAGCAAACTTTGTGAGTCTATCCACGATCACCCAAATAGTATCGTTACCACGTTGGGATCTAGGCAGGCCAGTAAAAGAAATCCATGGAAATTTGATCCCATTTCCATTGTGGTATTTCTGGTTGTTGGAGTAGGCCTAAAGGTTTCTGATATTCCGACTTGACTCTCGCCCAAGTCAAGCACTTGCTAACGTACGTTGCTATGTGAGCTTTCATGCTAGGCCACCAATACGTAGTTTTGATATTGTGGTACATCTTATCCGAACCAGGACGTACCGAGTAGCGAGACTTGTGTGCCTCATCCATCACAAGCTCTCGTAAGTTGCCATAAAGTGGGACCCAAATGCGTCATGTGATGTAGTAAGCACCGTCTTCCTTCTGTTCTAGGCGTTGCCTTGAGCCGCGTAGGGCTTCAGCCCTGACGTTTTCTGGTTTCAATGCTTCTACCTGAGCATCACGTATCTGAGAAGGAAGACTAGACTGTATAGTGAGTTGTAAAGGTCGTACGCGCTTAGGCACAGTGTCCTTTCGACTGAGGGCGTCAGCCACAACATTGGCTTTGCCTGGGTGGTACCTGATCGAGCATTCGTAGTCATTCAGTAGTCCGACCCATCGTCGTTGTCGCATATTCAGTTCCTTTTGTTTGAAGATATGCTCGAGACTCCTGTGATCAGTGTAGATGGCGCACTTGGTACCGTACAGGTAATGTCGCCATATCTTTAGTGCAAAAACAACAGCTCCCAGCTCTAAGTCGTGTGTGGTGTAGTTTCTTTCATGAACTTTGAGTTGGCGTGAGGCGTAGGCTATAACCTTATCCCGTTGCATCAGTACGCAACCAAGACCCTGAATTGATGCGTCGCAGTAAACTACAAAGTCGTCTGTGCCCTCTGGCAATGAAAGAATAGGTGCACTGCACAGTCTGTCCTTTAAGTACCGAAATGCTAATTCCTGTGCATTTCCCCATCGATAAACAACGCCTTTCTGCGTTAGTGAGGTGAGAGGCTGTGCAATCTTGGAAAAATCCTTAATGAACCTCCTGTAGTAACCTGCCAAGCCCAAGAATTGGCGAAATTCTGTTGGTGTACGGGGTGCAGGCCAGCTCTTGATCGAATCTACCTTGAATGGATCAACGTGAATCCCATCCTTGTTCACCATGTGGCCTAGGAAATGGACTTCTCAAAGCCAGAAGTCGCATTTCGAGAACTTTGCATAAAGCTGTTCTGTTCGAAAGAGTTCCAAAATAAGTCGTAGATGCTGCTCGTGTTCCTCCTGACCCTTGGAGTATATCGGAATGTCGTCGATGAGAGCAAGTGACACATTCATTTGGTTAGACTAGGTTCGAACGGCGAGTCTGTGAATCCATATCGGTCGCATCAAGTTCAAAGTTCAGTACTTGTGGTATCATATGTATAGCCCAATGCTCATCGAGTAATATTTGTAGAGTGTAACTTGTCCAAGCAAGTGTCCGCGAGTATTGTCATTAGGATCACTGAATCCCAAAA
>JARYGA010001684.1:0-44606 GCA_030545235.1 Helianthus tuberosus | reverse complement strand
ACTAAGCTCCGTTATCATTCTGTTCCTCAATCTTGTGCTTGTTTATGGTTTGATTCTTGAATCTTTCCATGTTTTGATTATGTTTCAAGCATTTAGATTGATGTTTATGTATTTATGTATGCCTAAGGGCAAAAACACTTGAATTCCTTGCTAAGTAACAACCATTAGTATGTTAATCATGTTTGTAATGACACTTGAAACATTTTCTATGTTAATCCTTGATGATTAGTTTGCAACCTTGTTTATTGATGTTGATTTCTTGATTATAGTTAATTATCTTGGATGATTGGTATATGGTTAGTTGAGATATTTGCAAGAAGAAGCTTAATTAATCATGTATTAGTAGACTTTGAACTTGCTTAACTAGTTTAACTTGTTTAAAATGTTTGCACCATGATACTAGAAATGGTTAGTGGTTTAACAAGGGGTAATTATTATTAATCAAGAAGGCTTTCCCTCACGGAAGGACCTTAACGGGTTAGATGGTGTTGTTATGAATTCTTAACATAAATTGCTAATCTTGTTAGTCATTTAGGCCAAAATTGCTTTCTTAATGAATTTATGTTTAAGATTTGTGAAATGAACTCGGTTGTGATTTATTCTAGTTTATGCTTGTCTCGGTGGTTGCATTGTGTTTATCGGTGTTGCTTTCCTTGATTAAGTGAGGTTAGAAAACTCCTAACGGATGATTAACTTATATTTAAGGGATTTTCATAGACATTAATCAATAGTGCGTTAAAGAACAATTTTAGGTGGTTAAAGTGTGTTTTATCGTTTTAACTTTCCAAGGAATTGTCATGTTAGGATTCCCGAAAAGGATACTAATTGTCTTGAAAAATGGAAAATTGACCAAGTGTTTTAAGTGGCATAACCGACTTAGTTAACATACGCCGGTTGTTCATAAAGCAAGGCTATTATCTTATTTTCATATTTGGAGTCTACTATGTTTTATTAGTTTATATTTATTCCTGTTTTTAGTTTAAACAAACCATCACTTATTTTCCCTACCGATAATTTAATGACAAAGGTTTAGTATTTTAGCTTCCGCCCACATCCTTGGATCGATACTTGGTTCTTATCGATACTTTACTACATATATGACGGGGTACACTTTCCCTTTCGTGTGTGTTGTAATGTTGAAGTATAAATCATTTTTATAAATTTAAAACCGAATCGTGTGTTAGATTCATTGTAAAAACATGTATATACACGCACACGTCATCTCTCTACTTCTCTCTCTACTCCGTTCTTCATTTATCCACATCAGTTTGTGTTCTTTCACAATGAAAACACACACAAGTGTGTGTATTTTTGACAAAAAAAAAAAAACGTTGGATGAACACAAACTCAAATAAAGACACTGGAAGACCATCTAAAGTCGCTAGATTTGAAAACAAAATCAACATATAGATCTGAAGCATTTTACGTCTCTGGCGGTTTTTCGATGAAGACCCGACCAAACCGAAACTGAAACGAGCCACCGAGGCTCTGATACCAAATGATAGTCCCTAAACGATCCGATTTCAGTTTCGATTTGGTAAATAATACGAGACGTGTGAGTTGTGAACTATGAACAAACAAGAAGATATATGAACAAAAGATATTTCATCGATTGGATAAGAACATACAAGATAATCATCCACCCCGGGTGAGCTCCCCCGGGGTGGTGGCTCACAAATGCACACCCTCCAAGTGAGGTGTAGTACTTTATATATAGCCCCTGAGCCTTGTTCTCCAAGCAAGCCGCCTCTTGCTTGGAAAACCAACTAAACTCACTAAAACATCCGACTATTACAAATAAAAACGCCAACATTTACAAAACAATAAAGACACTAAATAATGTCGGCGTAATTGATAACATCATTCTCCATTTTGACCCAACAATATTCCCCCGAGAATGATGCTATCAATTCTTCAAATGATCTTCAAAAATAAATCTGACGTCATTTTCGAATCTTCACAAGCTAAATACCCAAAATCTTCATTGTCGTTTTCCCCCGCAAATGTAGACCCTCCTATATCTTGTCGATCAAAGCTCCTTATCTTACTTTTTGAAGATACAATTGTAATAGGCATGTGATAGGGTTCAAACTTCAATGATAAAAATTAAATAATTAGCTTACTTGTGAGGATCTTCAATTCTGTCAGATTGCATTGAGCTCCTGATCCACCGCGAAAGTCGTCAAATACCATAAAAAATGACGGCTCAAAAATATATCATAAAGTCACCGGCTCAGTCTTGTTCGCGGCCCAAAACAAATGTATAATAAATCCCGGCCAAAAACTAATCAACACTCTAAGCCCACTAATACACTTTAAAATCCATCTAAAATTTCCAAACAAATAAAATTCCATCTCATACTCCATATTCACGAACAGTAGTCCTCAAAATAAAAACTCCAAACATCTTGGAAAAACATTTGTGTCACAGAATAATGGAGTGGGGCCCAACAAAAAATTTAGTTACCTAAAATATGTCAATTTCTCAATCGCGCGGTTCTGAAACTTTTGTAATCTTTCTTCAAATGGATTCTTTGAAAAACCATCAAGCTTGTTTCGCATACCGTAGCCTTTAACAGAATGTCTGACTGAGTGAGGGTAAAGAAGCATCTAAAGTCGGTAAAGAATCTAATCCCATAAGTCTAGACACCACACCGGGGGCTTTGCTTCCGGTTCCTTCATCGTTACTCGTCGAAGAAGCCCAATCGTTTCCGGTCAGACTTGGACCATGCATACTCTCGTCTAACCTCATCTACTGAAGCCTAGATATAGCCATATTGTCTACATTCTCTTTTTCGTGTTTGGAACTTTTTGGTAGACAAGCATTTTTTTTAATAATTAGTGGGCCCATTCAAAATACGATGCTCCTTCAATCAATGGCCCAATCACTGAACCCTAGCCCATGCAGAAAGTGATGTTTGCAAACCCTAGCCGCAGACATATTCAACCAGCCGTCATCGACCTGACTTCAGACGTCTTCACCCACGGTGCACCATCCAACACCATCATCATCCACCATTCATCGACCGGAGAGCCACACAATGCCAGAAATTACAATCTCCGATCATCTCCAAACTATCCTACACCCTTCTATCTCCCTTCGTCTTCGACCTTGCCTCCACCATAACCCGTTAACCACCACCGTACAAGCCATGTACACCACCAATATCTCCGGCGACCGAAATCCAAACATACTAAACAAACCAGAATCATGGAGCAAATAGAACTTAGCAACAAACAAGAACCAAAGATGAATCTGACTTCTTGGTTTGAACGACGACCGGTAATCAACATAAAATGCTCCTGACTGCTCATCTCATTTCGTCTCCATCCCTCTTATCTGTTTCTCTTACTACAGAAAGAACACACAAACTGGTGTGTTTCTTGAACAACATGATGATGAACAAAAGAAATGAGTAATCCTGTTATAATACGATTAGGACCTCATGACCTTTTACGGTCTGTTCCCGATTCTCATTTAGCAGGGGGAGGGGAAGGAAAATGAATTAAGAGAGAAAGGGAGGGAAAAGACGTGATTTTTTTCGTGTTCCCGAGTTTAATGAAATGTAAAGGAAAAGAGAAGAAATCCGTGTTCCCGAGTTAGGAGGAAAAGAAAAGAAACGAACAATTTTACTATTATACCCTTTAAACATAAAACATTTTAATTAACATTCTGATTCTACGTTTGACCTGCTTCTACATATGATTTTGGGTACTAAATTATACCTCAAAAAAGATTACAAACCTCCACCAACGGTGTTAATCCAATCAGTTTACAAATCATGGTCCTATATTTGATGTCAAGATCTGGTAAAATATAATTATCGTGTTTAGTTATCATAGTCTATGGTGTATAATTATCGTGTATTGGTTCATTATGTAGCATGGTTGTATTGTATTCGGAACATTGCATTGTCACAGTTTTAGTCACATTGCAATCACAGTCCTTTATCATAATTTTGTCATCCATAGTCACAGTCATATTGCAGTCATAGTCGTTATGTTCAGCAGGTTCTGTGTTTAGTAGTCACAATCCTTCTATGTGCATCAAATGAGTCATTATTAGGGGTGCAAACGAGCCGAGCTACTCGAACTCGTCTCGAAAAAAAGCTCGAACGAGCCGAGCTTAAACGAGCTCGAGCTGCCCGAGCCTAAAAACAAGCTCGTTTAGTAAACGAGCCCGAGCTTCACTTATCGAGCTCGAGCCGGCTCGCGAGCCTAATCGAGCTTTCTGTTTATATATTTTTTATTAATATATTAAACATATATTTATATAATAATAATTACCATTTATATAAATATAAAAAAATACCTAAATTATATGTATAATAATAATTATAATTAATATAAATTAATTAATAAAAGCAATGTGACTAAAACTGTGACAATGCAATGTTCCGAATACAATACAACCATGCTACATAATGAACCAATACACGATAATTATACACCATAGACTATGATAACTAAACACGATAATTATATTTTACCAGATCTTGACATCAAATATAGGACCATGATTTGTAAACTGATTGGATTAACACCGTTCGGCTCGTTCAAGCTTTTTTTCGAGACGAGCTCGAGCAGCTCGGCTCGTTTGCACCCCTAATAATGACTCATTTGATGCACATAGAAGGATTGTGACTACTGAACACAGAACCTGCTGAACATAACGACTATGACTGCAATATGACTATGACTATGGATGACAAAATTATGATAAAGGACTGTGAATGCAATGTGACTAAAACTGTGACAATGCAATGTTCCGAATACAATACAACCATGCTACATAATGAACCAATACACGATAATTATACACCGACTATGATAACTAAACACGATAATTATATTTTACCAGATCTTGACATCAAATATAGGACCATGATTTGTAAACTGATTGGATTAACACCGTTGGTGGAGGTTTGTAATCTTTTTTGAGGGATATACTGGGTATGGTTGTTGTTATAAATAGCGTTGCTATTTGTGGGATATACTGGGTATGGTTGTTGTTGTTGTTGTTGTAATTAATAAATACTAAATGAGTCGAGCCCGAGCCGAGCTCGAGCTTGAAAAATTACCTTTGAGCCGAGCTCGAGCTTTAGAAATAAAGCTCGAATCGAGCCGAGCTCGAGCTCGATCTCGAGCCTGGTCGAGATCGGGCTCGGCTCGGCTCATTTGCACCCCTAGTCATTATGTTCGGTCATTATATTAAGGTGTTATGGTTGTATTGCATTGGGTCATGGTTGTATTTCATTTTGTCATGGTTGTATTGTATTTAGATGAAATGCAGCAGGTTGTTATATGAAATGGGTCATGTTTGACATGTTAAAGTCAAACGGTAATGGATTGGTGACCGGTTTGACTTATTAAATCAAACAGCAATGTGATATAGGTTAGTCCATGTGATCATTTCAAGTAGCTCTTCAAGAGTGTCATAGTCACCTTGAATCCAGTACCATTCTTAGAGGGCAACATTGTGATTTCATCCAACCAACCCTTGTAGACAGTCCCAAACCCTCCCACGCCTAAAACTAACTGGATCAAAATTTCCACACACAATAACAGTTGCTACATACGAAATAACGCAAGACCCACTATACGAAATAGGGATGAGCATGGTATCCATTCGGTACCAAACCGGCACCGGTACCAAAAAACGGGGAAATGTGTTACCGGTATCGGTACTTACCGGTGTTTTGCTCGTAAATACTGGTACCGAAAAACGAAGAAAATGGGAACCGGTACCGTTACTGAATATACCCGGTACGGTTCGCTACTGCTAGGGTACCAGTTCGGTACCGGTACCCGATACCAAATGCTCATCCCTAATACGAAACAATAAATTAAAAGAGGAAATACAGAATCCAAGTTATCAAACAAGAAAAACTTTACTAGATAAGGTCAAACAAACAAGAAACAAATAAAATGTCAAATAAACAAGAAACAAATAAAAAGGTCATAAACGTACTAGGTTATCAAACAATAAATTAAAAGAGGATACACCCATTTAGACTTTACTACATCAAGTACATGTCTTTGTAGCAGGAAAATACTTGCCTTGCATTTCCATTTCCATTTAATAGCTTATAAAAGACAGTAAACTTATGTTAAATTACTAACTCAACCCACCAAGAAAACTCAAAGAATGAGGAATATGATGAATACAAAAGGGTAAATTGGTAATTTTGGAAAAAGATAAGTTTACAAAAGACCTTTAGACCGTGGGGTATGGTGGGGTGTGGGTTGTGGGTATGATGTGACATGTAGAGTATGGACACCCAAGACCAAAAGCCAATTTCAAAGGGGTATGGTGGGGGGTGACGTGGCCAAGCCACGTGAAGAGGCTAGACTTCAGAGGCTACACCTCCAGTGGACGCCCCTAAAACAGCTGAAGCTACTGCATCATCCTCTTCGCCAGTTCAGGGTATTGATTTGGTTGTTAATCTCAACCTCAACAATCTGGGTACAAATATTCAAGTTCCAGATAATCCAGAAACAAGAATCCATAATACCCATCCTCAACAAAACATCATTGGTAATGTACAACTTGGCGTACAGACAGGAAACCAGTTGCAAAACAACAACAATGTAGGCTTGTATGCAGCGATCAGAGAATCGGGTTTGCAGAATGATTGGTCCTTCGCTTGTTATGTTTCACAAGAAGAGCCAAAATCTTGGAAAGAAGCTTTGAAAGATAATTCTAGGGTTGGAGCAATGCAGGAAGAACTGCAACAATTTCAGAAGCTAGGTGTCTGGAAACTAGTTGAGAAACCTGAAAACTACAAGAAGATTGGTACCCATTGGGTGTATAAGTGCAAAAAGGATGACCGTGGGATTGTCATTCGAAACAAAGCAAGATTAGTCGTTCAAGGTTTTCTTTAGATTGAAGGGATCGACTACAATGAAGTTTATGCACCGGTTGCACGTCTTGAAGCTATTCGGATCTTTCTAGCCTATGCATCCTTCAAAGGATTCAAGGTCTACCAGATGGACGTAAAAAGTGCATTCTTACATGGTGTGGTTGAAGAAGAGGTGTATGTAGACAGCCTCCAGGTTTTGAAAATACTATTCACCCTGATCGGGTTTGGTTGCTCAACAAATCTCTCTGTGGTCTACATCAAGCACCACGAGCTTGGTATGCAACCTTATCTAATTATCTGCTGGAGAATGGATTTCGCAGAGGTCTTATCGATTGCACTCTCTTCATCAAAGAATAGGATGGAGATCTTCTATTGGTACAGGTATACGTAGATGATATTATATTTGGTTCTACTAACGATGTTTTGTGTAGGAACTTTGAGCGTGTTATGCAGGAGAAATTCGAAATGAGTGCCATGGGGGAAATGACATTCTTTTTGGGCCTACAATTGTAACAAACGAAGTCTGGGATATTCATCCATCAGACTAAGTATGTTAGTGACATCTTGAACCGATTCCAGATGTCCGAAGCAACGCCCATTGGTACCCCACTCCAGCAAAATAACGGAATTAATCCGGACTTGAAGGGTGACGTTGTTAGCTCTTCATTTCACCGCGCAATGATCGGATCTCTTATGTACCTCACAGCATCAAGACCAGACATAATGTATCCTACGCGCCTGCTTGCCCGATATCAAGTCAACCCTAAGGGCTCACATCTTGCAGCTGTGAAAAGGATTTTTCGCTATTTGAAGGGATGCCCGAACACCGGTCTATGGTACCCTAGGGATAATAACTTTGACTTAGTCGCTTTCAGTGATTCTGATTTTAGCGGATGCAAAATCGACGGCAAATCCACAACGGCTGGATTTCATTTTTTAGGAAATCTCCTAGTCACATGGCAGTGCAAGAAGCAGACTTGTGTCGTCGCTACATCAACATGTGAAGCTGAATACATTGTTGCCTCAAGTTGTTGCTCCCAAGTCCTGTGGATCCAACAACAAATGCACGACTACGGTTTTGAATTCCTAACCACTCCTATTTTCGTTGATAATTCCGCTGCCTTACAGATCACTAGAAATCCTGTGCAGCATTCAAAGACCAAACACATCGAAATTAAGTATCACTTCATACGTGATTGCTTTGATAAAAGGCTTATCGATGTTGTTAAGGTCCACACCGATGACCAACGTGCCGACCTTTTTACCGAAGCATTTGACAAATCACGATTTGACTTTTTATTAATGGTAAACGGCATTAAGGTCAAGCAAGAGTAAACCGACATCGGAAAATCGTTTTTGTAAATATCTTTGTGTTTTTTAATTTATCATAGTATTTACAGTTTAGGGGGAGTAAATCCAAATTTTAAAAATCCAAAAACATCGAAAAATTTCAAAAACACAAAAACAATAGAAAAACAAAAATGAGTTTCCTGGCGAGCAAAAGAGAAAATGATAGTACATCAGTGGTATGTCCAAACCTCTTTGAACCTAAAATGCAAAACGATAAGCAGCTCTATATAAGATGTATCGGTAGGCTCACAATCATTTTAAAGTGTGCAGGGTGATATAAACTTTAATCGACTGAAGACTGTGTGGGAACCGCTCATTGGCATAAGGTCTTAGTACCGAAATTTCGTTTGAGAGATTGCCGAGGTTCTGAGATATGTGTTCTTTATGTTGTTTATCATCTGGGTATCATGGTTGTTTCTTTTACCGAAAAATAACGGAGAAGAAGTCTAGATCTTCAATGATACCATACATACGTGTACATAATGCATACGACCTCAATAAGTGATAAACAATCACATGTCCCACAAAATAAGTGATAATATATCACAGCTTTTATGTGGGAGTCAGGTTCGTCTCTTTGTCTGTACGATGGTACTAACCTGTTCACGGACTTGCTCCTGTGCCCTCATGCATCTGAAAATCAAGTTCCTCATCAATAAGTGATTCTATCACATAGGGCTTGTTTTCAACCAAAATAAGTGAGTATCTCACATTTTCATATACGTCAAAACAGATGATAAATGGTATACTTACCAGTAAGATGAACTCTCGTGCATACCT
The DNA here is from genome assembly GCA_030545235.1 of Helianthus tuberosus. Lineage (NCBI taxonomy): Eukaryota > Viridiplantae > Streptophyta > Magnoliopsida > Asterales > Asteraceae > Helianthus > Helianthus tuberosus. The sequence continues at coordinate 35,613 of JARYGA010001684.1, read as the reverse complement.
TGATACGGGAATGTGTCGTGTGTGGATGAACACCGGTCGGTAAGTATAAATCATACACTAATCGTATCCCCTCACCGCGATTACATCTGATAAGTTGAGCTTATGTGGACAACAATCCCGATAATTATTATAGGATGCTTATCTAAATCTTAACTAATTGAACAACAAGAGCGTTTTGGAGTGACCGTACACTGATATGATTCTCTTACCCTCGAAACTCGCAAAAAGATTGTCTGTAAATATTTATTTACTGTATTTCGTTTCTGCATCTTTGTATATATTTATTTACTGCTTTCCGTCTTTATATTTCACATATTCAAAAATTACCAAAAATATTTTTGGTGTGTTTTAATATAAACTTTATAAAAGCCAAAAAGATTTTCTTTCTACATTATCTTTGCTTACCCGATGTTGGAACTCGAGTCTTCATAACCTGAAATCTGATCGAAACCAAAACCACTGAATCTTCATAAACGGTCGAAATTTGCAAGTTTTGAAAGTTAAAAACCAAAATTGAACAATTGGTTAAACTTTCAAACTGTTGGACGGTAGTTGATTGAAAACTGGTCACATGTGTGTCATTTGTTTATGTTAACTATATTCCAAGCGGTTGTTCTCATTACATGGTTAGCTTTCTTGTATGTGTAGATGCGACATTCAAACCAGCTAAAGGTGAAGAAAACGTATTAGATGACAAGCTTCGGAATGAAGACACGACATGGATGCACTCAAAAGATCAAGATGACCGAGTTGCCGCTGACCACTCATCAATGCCACAAAGATCTAAAGTATCAAGGATCAAAAGATTTACAAGCATAATCAAAGGGGGAGTTTATAGATACACTTCCTATTTGTGTCACATGAAGACCTTTTAAAGATCCAACAATGTGAAGAACGAACCATCACGAGCAGCGTCCAAGGGGGAGTTTGTTGATACACTTTATGTGGACGTGACTCGGTTCGGTTTGACTCAGTTAGGTTCGGCTTAATACCGACGTCGTGACATTCCTCTGTCGTGCGCCCTAGAGTTCGAAATGCGAAGCACAAAGAGCCGTGAACCATCCCGACGCCACATCACCATGACATCACCATGATGATGTCATGAGAAGACTTGTCATGTGAAGACTACATGTCAACGTGAATTGAACCAATTGAATTGCTGTTAATAATATTGTTTTGCTGTTTGTTTATGCTGCATACTGCAAGTCTCACGAAGAACCTCATCAGACAAACGACGAAGAACCTTATGGATAATGGTTGACGAAGAACCTGCATGTTGCAGCCATTGAGGAAGAACCATACTATGATGTTCATGAAGAACACAACACACGAAGAACATACTTCGTGGATGCTTATGTCTGCTGAAATGGAGATCACGAAGAACCCCACATACTTCGTGGGGATTGGTTCTTCGTGGGATTCATGTTGGGCCCAGTAGGTGATGTGTGGTAAAATATACATATTTTCCCCGTGTAAAGTGTATTATTTTTGTATAGTTTTTATTTGTTTTTATTTAGTTTGAGTGTTATTTTACATTATTTTGTGTTTTGCTAGGACCTGGTTGAAGGGGTAAGGTCCCAAAAACCTCATAATAAGTGCTTGGGACCATACCACAACCTCGTCTTTAAGCTCTCTTTTTACCTTGCGCGGCCGCGCACTGGTCTTACAAAAGAAAGGCTTAAGAAACAGTCAACAGTCCACACCTGCGCGCCCAAAGGAAATCATAAATCCTTGCGCTTTCTTCCATAAACAAAGGATGGAAATCCTAAAATAAACACTTCCGCTTAATATCCAGACTTGGATATTATTTATTCAGCTGACTCCATACGATAAGGAGTCACACCAGATTACGGCAGTAATCTTCTAGAAAGACCCAATCGTGCTCCACTAAACAGTTACAACCGTCTGGACACGTGTCAGCACCTTAGGCATCCCTGAAATCACGATGGTAGCATGTAATCGGGAAGAAACCTCCACTTGATCACTTTCCACGTGGCGAATCCCCAGTCATAGATCTGAACCACGATCCGTGTGCACTCACGTCAGATCAAGAAAACTTAACGGAAGGAAATGTAACCGCTTACGGGGTTAGCATCTTCCGTCAACATTTCATTAACGGGTTTTCCCACCCAAAGACTCCCGGCTATAAATATGAAGACCATTCAGGTACAAAATTCAAGTTACACACACTTCTTCAATACTTCTTCTTCTTCTTCTTCATAAACACATACTTATTCTCACGCCGGAGTCGGGTCAAGGAGAGAACCCCTTTCTCCCCTTGACGAGGCTAACGGTGCTTTGTTTTGCAGAGTTTATCGGAGAAGAAGAGCGGTTCCGTCAGATCGAACGAGACAAAACCCACCTTCATTGGCGCCCACCGATTCCTCTGATTTTTCAGTTTTGTCTCATTTCGATTCAGTTTCCTCATTCTCTGTTTTCACATGGCAGAGAATTCATCATCTCACCCATCAGGTCCTCGATCTGAGTTCGAGGGTTCTACAACCCAAAATACCCAGATTGACGGAATCATGGGAACAAACGAAAGCAACAATCATTCAGACGGAAAGAAATCATCAGATCAACTTATAGAGAGATCCCCAGAGAACTGGTTTAACAGATGCCACATTGCTTTAAACACAATTTTCACACAAATTGCCAGATCTGAGTTCCCAAAGATCAGATCTGGTGAAGAAATTGACACTGTAGTATTGGACCCACCAACACCCTGTCAGGGGGACATCCAATCTAACAGTTATGTTGAGATACGTCAACAATCCAGAGATATCAGCCATCAGAAAGCTAAACCAAAACACATAAACATGGTACAAGGAGGCCCTTCGTGGAGGCCAAACAAACGACACCATGATCAGCACTGGCGAGAGCAATAAGTTGTGTTTCCTGTTGTCCCAGGAGGCCCCTAGGAAGAGCGACCAGTAATTATTACTGGCATCTTCGGCCATTATCGAACGGACTATATGTTTATAGATCCAGGAAGCTTGATGGATATCATATACGAACAATACTTCAAACAGCTTGATACAGAAGACAAAGCACGCCTAGAGCCGGTCGATTTTCCTCTCATCGGATTTTGCAATGAAGCTGTATTCCCGTTAGGGCAAATAGCATTCCCTGTGACTCTATCTGATGGCGAGCATTAGCGTACGGTCAAAGTAAATTTCATGGTCATGCCAGCAACATCACGCCATGATGTATTGCTCGGGAGAAGATCACAGAGAGAATTCTGCATGATCACCTCTATTCCACATGCTGCATGTGGATTTCCAACAGAAACAAGAGTGGCAATTTTATACTCAAGTAAAGAGGTCATGTACGTGGACGATGAGCCACCAGCAAAAGTGGCCAAACCCTCAGCATCAAATGATCCAGAAAAATAGGTTCTAAACAATGAGTATCCAGAACAGACCATCCTGCTGGGACATGCCATTTCCCTAGCAACTCGGATACAATTAAAAGAATTGTTGTCTAACAACAAAGACATATAGCACAACATTATCTGAACATCAAACCCTCAGCAGAGCCTGTTGCGCAGGGAAGGCGTAGCTTCAGCGAAGAGAAAGCAAAAGCCATGGACGAACAGGTGACGGAGTTACTTAATGCCGGAATCTTGCGCGAGGTTCAATACCATACATGGGTCGCCAACCCAGTAATGGTCCAGAAACACAGTGGTGGATGGAGAATGTGCATCGACTTCAAAGACCTGAATAAAGCGTGCCCAAAAGATTGCTACGCGCTTCCTGAGATAGACAAAAAAGTCGACTCTCTAGCATCATTCAGATGGAAGTGCTTCCTTGACTGTTACAAAGGCTATCATCAGGTCCAGATGAAAGAGGAAGACGAAGATAAGACTGCATTCCGTACAGACAAGGGCATCTTCTGCTACACCAAAATGCCCTTCGGCTTGCGCAACGCAGGCGCAACATACCAACGACTAATGGACACAGTCTTCAGAGGAGAAATTGGTAAAACAGTCGAGGTATACATGGATGACCTCGTCATCATGAGTCATGAGGAAGAAACAATGTTGGAAAACATTCAGCGCACATTCGACTCACTGCGCAGCGTAAACTTAAAACTCAACCCAACAAAATGTTCCTTCGGGATGGAAGAAGGGAAGTTTCTGGGTTTTATAGTAACACGAGATGGTTTTAAAGTAAACCCGGAGAAAGTACAGGCAATCAAGTTAATGCCATCGCCTGCAACAATAAAAGAAATGCAAAGGCTCGTCGGGCGTCTAGCAGCCTTAAACAGATTCCTAGCAAATCATGCGGCAAAATCTTACCCATTCATCAGCACGTTACGAAACTGTGCCAAGAAAACCCACTTCCAGTGGACACCCGAAGCGGAAGCAGCCTTCAAGCAAATGAAGGAATGTTTGATTCAGTTACCAACGTTGACAGAGCCACGAGAAAAGGAACCACTGATCCTATATTTATCTGCTGCAGAAGTAGCAGTAGGCGCGGTCTTAATGGTGGAGCGCGAAAACATTTAGACTCCAATATACTATATAAGGAAGATGCTCACTGGTCCAGAGACGCGCTACTCAATGATAGAAAAACTGGTCCTAGCGCTAGTGCATGCATCAAGGCGCTTACATCAGTATTTCTCTGGCCATGTCATCACAGTTCTCACTAATTACTACTTAGGTCAAATCTTATCCAAACCCGATGTCGCGGGAAGATTGGCCAAGTGGGCTATTGAGCTAGGAGGATACAATATCCTGTACAGACCACGACCAGCAATCAAAGGGCAAGTTCTGGCGGACTTTGCCACAGAAGTTCCCATCGACAAAGTTCAAGAGTGCGAGGCAATCCAGAACCCTATTCCTGTTTTCGACGATAGAGTTTGGACTCTCCACACAGATGGAGCTTCCAATGACGATGGAGCTTCTAATGACGATGGAGCCGGCGCAGGCCTTCGATTAGTCAGTCCCGATGATCACGAACTTACCTATGCCATACGCTTGGATTTCCGAAGCACGAATAACGAAGCTGAATATGAGGCATTCTTAGCAGGTCTCCGCTTAGCACTTGAAATGGGGGCAAGAAACCTTGAAGCTAACGTCGATTCAAAGCTGGTGGCCGAGCAAGTTAATGGGAACTATGATGCAAAGGGAGAAGCTATGGCATTCAAAGTTAATCAGCCAATTCCAGACGTTCAAAATTAACCATATCAACAGAAGCGAAAACAAGCACGACGATGCATTAAGCAAATTGGCCGCTACCAGCTTCAAGCACTTAGCAAAAGAAGTGCGTATCGAGGTATTGTCTAATCCTTCTGTGCATCTCAAACAAGTAAACGTTATAGAAGTCGGGAATCCATCCTGGATGTCTCTGATCATCTTATACCTACAACACGGAAAACTCCCGGAAGGAAAGGCAGAAGCTCGAAAAATCCAACACAAGGCAATAAACTATGAAATGGCGGATGGTGTCCTATATCGGAAGTCATTTATGGGACCATTACTACACTGTGTTGACAAAACAGATGCGCAATATCTGGTCAGAGAAATCCACGAGGGTTTATGCGGAATACACGCAGGGCCGCGCATAGTCGTGGCGAAAATAATGAACGCGGGATACTACTGGCCGGGAATGCACGTGGACGCAGTAGAATTATTACGGAGATGCGCAGCCGGTCAACGCCACGCGCCAAAAACACTCCGACCAAAGAACCCGCTCGTACCGGTCACCTCTGCCTGGCCTTTTCAGCAATGGGGCATCGATCTTGTTGGTCCATTCCCTGATGCGCCAGGCGCAGTAAAATTCATCATTGTAGCAGTCGACTATTTCCCAAAATGGGTCGAAGCCAAGGCATTAGCCTCAACAACAGCAATGGTAATTCGCAAATTTATATGGGAACATATTATTTGCAGATTCGGATTACCATTACGCATCATCTCCGACAATGGCACTAACTTCGCCTCAGATGATCTTCAAAAGTGGTTCAAAGAAATGAAGATAGAGCACAACTTTGCCTCCGTAGCGCATCCGCAAGCAAACGGCCAGGTAGAGAGTATAAACAAACAGATCGTCGATGGGATAAAAGCACGACTCGGGACAGCGCGCAGAGGTTGGGTCGATGAACTCCCCAGCATCTTATGGGCACACCGCACCATGCCAAAAACCAGCACCGGAGAAACACCATTCAGCCTGGTTTATGGATCAGAAGCGGTAATACCAGCAGAAATCGGTCTCCCATCACCACGCATGCTAGCTATGGAATGACAAAACAACGAGCAAGAGCGAAGACTGGATTTAGACCTTCTCGAAGAAAGGCACGAGAATGCCGCCATCACCGAGGCACGGTACAAATCCAAACTCAAAAAATACTACAACACGCGTGTCCGCATATGCACATTTACTCCTGGTGACTTTGTCTTGCGCGACAATGAGGCTTCCAACGCGGAAAAACCATGCAAATTAGCACCAAAATGGGAAGGACCATACATCATCAATGAGGTCTTAGGCAAAGGGGCATACACCCTAAAAAGACTTGATGGGACACTATTTCCCCGCACCTGGAACGCGCAGCAGCTGCGCAGGTGTTACATATAAGTCAAACCAGTCCACAAAAAGGAAAAGCATACAAGCAATGTATTTCTTTATTACCCTTCGTATTACGAGCCTTGCGCTCTTATACAAACATCATCTTTACTCATATTACTGTTTATCACAAATTGTATATAATTCTTTTGGTTTACGCGAAAACGATGTGGTAGACATTGTACACCTCATGAACAGACTAAACAAGGCAAACTAACACGCCTTTTAGACAAACGTTCACACATGAGCACAATACCATTTCTCATTCGCCATACCTACTAAAAGCAATTAATCATATGCAACATATTGTAATTTAAACATAAACTTACATGCACAACAGTGCATCAAAAATATACATATCATCAAAAAGCAGTATAAACAACCATTCACAACGATCACGATAGTGATCTTCAAAAAGTTTTCGGTAGCAAGACCAACATAAACAATAAAAAGGGGGAATACGCAGTTTCCCAAACCTAACCTACTCAACGGCAGGGTTTCCACCAGTAACCGGCACCTGATCAAACCGACTATCCTTCCGACGTCGATACACCAACTGGCATCCTCCTTTCCGAATCATCGGAAAATGGGCCATCAAATCATCAGCATATAGAACAACGACACCATCATCAACGTCATCCTTTCGCTGTGAAATTTCACAGTCAGAACCAGCAACCGCCGGAGAAATAAGGTCGAACGAATCTTTTGCTCCGATAGTCACTAAGGGCGGTGAACTAGAGAGAAGCACGAGGCCCTCAGAAGCCTCATAAACTCTAAACATATCCAACAGACGACGAGTATAGTAGGAACGCTTCATCTTCTCTTCGTCCAATAAGAGGCTCAAAGAACCCATCAAATGTATATATAAGCGAGTTAACTCCGGGAAAGGGGAAAGACATGATCACCTGTCAGACGTCTTTTCCAAACGGCGCTACAGGAACAAAAATCATATCCTCATAAATGAGGCCTGACAAGCGCCATTACGTATACCAAGGTAAGAAAGAAAAATATCACAAACTGACGTCACTACACGTCAGGTCATGATTACAAAAAGGTAAAAAGTTACATTTTCCCTATATATATATATATATATATATATATATATATATAATAAAAATATATTTTTAAGCAAAACTCAATCTTCTCATAGAAGACTCTCTGTTTTTCATGCCAAAAAGCATTTCCCTCTTATAAGTCCAGTGCTCCACTTATTTGCATAAGTGCAACACTAGACTGGGGGGACTTGAAGGGGTAAGGTCCCAAAAACCTCATAATAAGTGCTTGGGACCATACCACAACCTCGTCTTTAAGCTCTCTTTTAACCTTGCACGGCCGCGCACTGGTCTTACAAAAGAAAGGCTTAAGAAACAGTCAACAGTCCACACTTGCGCGCCCAAAGGAAATCATAAATCCTTGCGCTTTCTTCCTTAAACAAAGGATGGAAATCCTAAAATAAACACTTCCGCTTAATATCCAGACTTGGATATTATTTATTCAGCTGACTCCATACGATAAGGAGTCACACCAGATTACAGCAGTAATCTTCTAGAAAGACCCAATCGTGCTCCACTAAACGGTTAAAATCGTCTGGACATGTGTCAGCACCTTAGGCATCCCTAAAATCACGATGGTAGCATGTAATCGGGAAGAAACCTCCACTTGATCACTTTCCACGTGGCGAATCCCCCGCCATAGATCTGAACCACGATCCGTGTGCACTCACGTCGGATCAAGAAAACTTAACGGAAGGAAATGTAACCGCTTACGGGGTTAGCATCTTCCGTCAACATTTCATTAACGGGTTTTCCCGCCCAAAGACTCCCGGCTATAAATATGAAGACCATTCAGGTACAAAATTCAAGTTACACACACTTCTTCAATACTTCTTCTTCTTCTTCATAAACACATACTTATTCTCACGCCGGAGTCGGGTCAAGGAGAGAACCCCTTTCTCCCCTTGACGAGGCTAACGGTGCTTTGTTTTGCAGAGTTTATCAGAGAAGAAGAGCTGTTCCGTCAGATCGAACGAGAGAAAACCCACTTTTTTATGCGGATTCAAACCCCCTAGATAATTCGATTCCGGTCAATTATCTAGTGTTTCTTCACTGGTGCAAATGGAGCGAAAACGAGTAAAATGGAAATAACTAGCCAGTTGAGTAGGGGTAGGGCGCCAGTGACAGAAGTGAAATTGCAGCTACTTTTTGTAAGTGGGTCGAAGCCACTATCTCTATTTTATAAGTTAGAGTGCTGCATATTATTTGTTTTGGGTGGAAAGTTATACATAAGAAATATGGGCCAGACTTTTACGAGTAAAGCATGTTGGACGAAAATAATTGGAGTGTTAGAAAAGAAATTCTATGGGCCGCCATATATGTTCATGTCCAGCCAATTATGTGAACAATGAAGTTATGCGCATTGAAACATATTTCTACGGCAGCAACAAAAGGCAATTATTTATTGTTTTCAGAAAACCACAAAAAACGACAACAGTGGGTATTGTCTTATTGGTGGGCCTTTGAAATCAAAATAGAAAAACCCTAATGAGAAAAAAGCCAGTATTATATATAGAGAACAAGGGGCATACGGCTGAAGTCATTCTACGACAGAAGAGAGTTTTTTTAGACGGCAGAAAAAAGAGGGGAGTCGGCTGTAGACGCACGGGGACTGAAGGGACGAATTGGAGGAAGAGTTTTGAAAGGGATTGAAGTTTCAAGAATTATTGGGGCCAAATAGAAAGCGGGAAGTTGAAGCTTTACAGGTTCTATCTCATCGATTTCTTTTGTTATCTAATTTTTCTTTGTTTCTTATGTCAATGAATTCTAGTTTGAGACTTTGTTTTATTATTTTTAAGACTATGATATTTTGCTAAACTTTTCATGCTACCCAGGTCTAGATGAACTATAATTTAACGTTTTGACTATTCGGTTTTGACTAATGATTAAATTGAGATGATTTACATATTCCTGTTCTGTGATTGTTTATGAATTTGTGTGCTTGTCTTGGTTGTGATTGGTTGTTTGGTTAGGTGATCTTGTTAGTCTGGTCTGGAACTATTTAGATCATTCTAGGTTCGTTAATCTATTAGGTTTTCGGTCTAGTGCTTGAGATTAGAAATAATTCAAGTTTAACTAAATTAATTAAAATCAACTGAGTATAGTGTGCATCCTTTTCTGGCAACTCTAGGGATGAGTCAGGATTGCTAGGTTATTAGATAGGCGTTGTTTGGTAGTTTGGGTGACCGATAGCTCGGATCCGGCTACTTATTCGCGTTTAGGGTTTCCTAGGTTTTCAATTATTTAACATGTTTAGCTTCATGACCGGAGGATTTTAGCACCATAGTTGTTTTTAATCTGATTGTCATGGGATTCGGTATCGATAGCTCGAGTCGTTTCCAATTTAGCACTTCATCACTCTGTTCCATCTTCTATTTTGGTTGATCATCCTTAGCGAGAGGTTTTCTGGGTAGATTCGGAGCTTTAGTCATTGGTCAGGACTAGAGGTCATAGGTTGGTCATAGGGATTCGAAGCCTGGGTAGTTCTTTCTCCTCATTGTCTGCTTCCCGTCACTTCATCAATCTTGCTTGTTTGTTCTGTTCTCTTGTTTATTCACTTTAGTAGAATTAGTTAATTAAAAACCTCAAATCCAAAACATAAATTAAAACCAGTTAAGTAATTAGTTGATTCAGAGTCTAGTTTAGCGTCACTAGTGTCTCGTGGGTTCGATACTCGGACTTCATTAGGCTTTACTACGTACGATAGGTACACTTGCCTGTCAGTGGTCTAGCATTTAGAGAGTCTTAGTTTATAAATTTAAAACTAGGGTGTCTAGATTAGGTTAGTAGTTTTTATAGACCGCATTCAGCACATCAAGTTTTTGGCGCCGTTGCTGGGGACACTTAGGCAATTGCGTTATTAACTTTGACTGATCTTATTTGTTTAATTGGTCATTTGTAGTTTGAGTCTTAGGGTTTGCGTCTAGTAGTAGTGTGTCTAGTCGTTTTTGTAAATATATTTTATTAGTTAATTTTTTTTATATATTTTTTATCATGTGTTTTATCTGTGGAGGGCCCCATTACACCAAATATTGTCCAAACGATTTGGGGTGTTCTATAGATTTCGATGTTAACCCTCTTGTGCAGCCATAGTCATATCAGTCTTGGAATTGGCAACCAAGACAAACAACAGAGGACTTCCGTGACTGGTTTAAGGCTGCTAAGGAAGAAACAGATAGGGGGATTCAAGCCGCATTTGATATTTTAAATTCACAGAGCTTGAAAAACCAAGGCCGTTACACGTATGATGTGAATGGAAATTATTTAGGATATCAAACGGCCGATGGTAAGAGGGATTATACAATTTTAGATCCAGGGGGAGAAATGTGCATAGAGAGTCCACTGCAAGGTAAATATTACAATTATAGTTTTAATTATTATAATTCTCATGAATCAGATTTACCCTTGTCTTGTGAGGATGATGTCGTGCAGGTTTCACATTTTAAGCCCGTGTATGAAGAAGATGAGGATCACACTCATGAACCGGAGACGATAATGGACGTTGAAGTCCCACCTCCGGTTCAGCAAGTCGTTAATTCCAGCTATTGGTGTCCCACGCCATGGGATATTGATGATGGCTTTTGGAGTGATGATGATGAGGGGGTAGTAGAAGAGGAAGAGTTAGAGGTGCTCGACTACACCACGTCCCCTAGAGATGAAGAAGCTAGTGAGCCACTAGACAAGATGGAAGATGCAAAAATTGAGGAGCATGTACCATCTCGGGAGGAGGAGTTTGGTGATGAGTTGGTAGGTTTGCCAACTCTTGAAGATGAAGAGTTTGACCCGATTGGTGATCTTGCTTATTTAGAAACATTACTTGAAGAGAAACTGACCATGGAGATCAAATATACACCAAACGTAGAAGAAGATATAGTGGCTGAGGAGTTTGATAGCCGGCCCGTGGAGAAGCTAGAAGTTGGATCGCCACCACGATCAAGAACACGGGAGAGGGCGAGAAAAAGCTTGGATCAACACCTTCTGAGGATTCGAGGATGGTACCGAAAGAAGAAGAATGAGGAATCGCTGAAGTTTGCACAACACCATCCTTCTCATTACATATCTCGTATCAGGTTTGGTCCAGGTAAATTTAAGTATTGGTGGCCTGATCCGTTCGAAAATGTTAAAAAGTTTATACATTCCACAATTAAAATTTTAATTAATAATAAGGAACGAGTGGAATTGAAAGGGTTGGATAAAGGAGAAGCCTCCTGATTGAGTTCAAGTGTGGGGAGGTTTCGTAGAGTTTATATAGAGTCATAGTTTTTGTATATTGAGTCTAAGTTAGTAGTTTTTGAGTCGTTTTTTTAAGAGTCGGCACTGCTTGGGTTTTTGCTTGTTTTTGTTTATGCAGGTTTGGATATGTACCACCCGTACTCAATCTCCATTCGGGTGATTTTGGAGCTGCTTTTCGAATATCGGGCATTTACTAAGTATACCAGTCAGTGTTAAAGCCGATCGCGAATGGAATGCTATATGATCGAGCTAGATTGGACGATAGTTTTGGAGCTTACGCGTCATAAAACCAGCTAAGTCCTTTCCAATTTGCCCTTTGTCTTTTATTTCTTATTTATTTTAGTCTTTTGAGTCGGTTTCCATCCTACATTGAGGGCAATATAGAGTTTAAGTGTGGAGATGGGAAACTATCGGTTAGGTCTTAGTTTTTGAGTCATAAAAATTAAAAAAAAAAATAAAATAAAATAAAAATAAAAAAATCGAAAAATTAAAAAAAAAGTAAGTTTGTTGCGAGTCCCTGTCCTTTAGTGCATAGAAAACAAAAACCTTTTCAAAGAGTCGGTCGAAAGCGGTTTAATTGTTGAATTTACGAGTCGAGAGCGCATGTTTCTTTAAGTTGCGGGATAGTAGGTTGACTGAATCGGTTTTTTGGAGTAAAATATTTTGGGATGCCCAGGATAGTGGATGGAGCCGGAGAGTTAATTGGTTGTGCATTGTCAATATCGGTAGCCCTATTTTCCACATGATAGTGAGATTTGAGCCTTTATATGTTTCATATATTTATGATCACTACTTTCGTTTCATGTGTGTTTACCGACTTTGTTGCATTACTTTAGAACTTGTGCGTTTTGATACAGTTTGAGACCTTTGGTTAGGATTTGACATGGATGTGATAGAGACATTAGGATCACCTTGTTTGTGTAGCCTTTGTGTTTGACCCGTTTCACTACTACCCTTAGATACACCACTTTGAGCCTAGCCATTCGTTTGTTACCCGTTTGTGATTTGATAGCTGGATCGTGTTACGTGATTATTATATTTGAAAAAAAATGTAAAAAAATGAAAAACAAAAAAAAAGAGAAAATTGAAAGTTGAAAAAAAAGAAGATATGAAAAAAAAAGAAAAAGAAAAAGAAAAAAAATTATAAGAATAAAGTTGTGGATCAAAATGACCAATATGTTAGTATTTATTTCGTATTATCCGGTTTATCTTGTGATTATGTGTTTAGCCACTTATTCCAAAAAAAAAAACCCCTACCTTTAGCCCTTACCTACCCGTTAAAGCCCTCTTGATCCGTGTCGAGTTCTAACAATTAGGTGGAGATCTGATTGACGTACACGCTTATGATAGTATGTTTCATAGTTTGGTTTTGAGAGTTCACTCGAGATTACATATATATTAGCCGAGAGATGAGTGAGATTGTGAGGGGTGTTGACAGTGCATAATTGATTGCTTGAAGGTGAGAAAAACTTGATTAGGTATGCCTGTTTTCATTTAAATATTATGATTCGTCAACCTTTTGAACGTTGTAAGTCTTGCGAAACTGCTGCGTTTGATGATTTCGTAGTTCGCGTTATAACTTGTTCGAGACTTGCCTTATTGTAAAGTGTTTAAGTTGGACATGTTGCTTGGGATTTTGCTTAGGGACAAGCAAAAGGTTAAGTGTGGGGATATTTTTTGTCTGGTAAAATATACATATTTTCTCTGTGTAAAGTGTATTATTTTTGTATAGTTTTTATTTGTTTTTATTTAGTTTGAGTGTTATTTTACATTATTTTGTGTTTTGCTAGGACCTGGTGCAAATGGAGCGAAAACGAGTAAAATGGAAATAACTAGCCAGTTGAGTAGGGGTAGGGCGCAAGTGACAGAAATGAAATTGCAGCTATTTTCTATAAGTGGGTCGAAGCCACTATCTCTATTTTATAAGTTAGAGTGCTGCATATTATTTGTTTTGGGTGGAAAGTTATACATAAGAAAAATGGGCCAGACTTTTACGTGTAAAGCATGTTGGACGAAAATAATTGGAGTGTGAAGACTCAATACCAGTTGCTCCGACCTGGTATGAGCTGAACTTCAGATGATCTTGGCTAAGAACCTGTAAGATCACAAAGAAGGAAAACACACCGTTAGCCTCGTCACAGGGAGGGGGGCCTCTCTGTGACCAAGCTCGGGCGTGAGAATAAGTATTTATGAGGAGGAAATAGGTCAGGGAGAGAGAGAGAGAGGAGAGTTTAGAGAGAGAAAGTGGCGATTACCTTTGAGTGGAGGTCTTGGCGGGGTATTTATACTTTTTGGGTGTGCTGACGTGGCGGGTTAGTTAGGGTCGGACCAGTCACTATCAGGCAGTTAAAGCTGTGGGCCCTAGGTTAGTTGGGAAGGAACTTGTACCCCAATCGTTCCGACTGATGACGCTAGGTCCGGCCAATCTTTTCTGCTTACGATCCGACCTTACTATTTTCGTTTGTTCTCAAGTACCTGGTTCGACCGGGGACGTATCCTCATCAAGTCCCCCTAGTTCGTAGCATTTTTCTAGTAAAAGCTTCGAACTAATGGTGAGGTTTGTTAGATTCGGCGCTTTTTTCTTTTTGAATTTGAATTTTGTTGGTGATTTTTGCTTGGTGACCGTCGGTTACTTTAGCTTTACCCTGACTGATGTGACGTTTGATTTACGTCATTTGTCATGATGTGTCACGTTTTTATTGGGTCGATTGAGGCGGTTTACTTTTCCCTATAAAAGGGGGGTAAAAAAAGGTGAATTTGTACTTCTACTTTTTCTTTTTCCCTGATCGCTTTTCTTTTCCATTTCCATCTCTATCTCTTCTCTGGATTACCGATATTCGAACAGGTACGTATTGCTTTAGTTATGGTGAATAAAAGTAACATGTCGGGTTGCTTCAACATTATGAACCGTAGACTCATGAACTGGTATGTTGACCAGTATTCAGTTCCTGCTTCGCTTAATCCGTCCTTGCCTGAGAAAGATAAAGCTATCTACCCTTTCCCCCTCGGGAAGATCGGGGTTTATGCCCGGATGTTTGATTACTGCAATTACCGTCTTCCCTTGACGAGATTCTTAGTTAGGGTTTTAATTTTTCATAAAGTTCACCTTTCTCAGATGAACCCCTTTGGGTTAGCCAAAGTATGTCAATTTGAGCTAGCCTGTCGTGGCTTAGACTCCGATCCGGATTTGGATATGTTTCGAGCATTCTACAGGTTGAATCGAACCAGAGACTGGTATACGTTCGAGACGCGGAGGAAGAATGCTTCTTGCTATTCGTGGATTACTACAAGTTTGAAAGATTGAAAGGATCACTTCTTTTTTGTTGACAACCGATGCGTCCCGACCGAGATGTCCTGGAGGGCAAGGAAATCCAAGCTTCCTGGGCCTCTCCCTGAGGATTTTGATTTTGATAGAGGGTTATACTCTGCTCTAATAAGGGAGGCCGGACGGGTCCAGAAATTTCCGGAACACATCCTTGTCATGGGGAGGATAAGCACGATGTGGGGCGAACCTGAATACTACCCCATACTTCGTTGGGATGGAGAGGGTCAGTTATGCTTTTTGCCTTAAATGTCGTTTCCCCCCCCCCTTTTATGTATATATTGTGTACTCGCCCGTTGGGTCTTATGTGTTTAATACGTGCTTTTTATCCTTGTGTAGTTATGGGGTTGAAAGAGGCTCTCCGGTTAAAGTCTTTTGACGCTGCTGAACTTGATCTTCGAGCCAAGAAGACACCCGAAGGCGATCCACCGTATCTATAGGTGGTTCAAGAGAACCTTTACGCTATTAGACCCCCTGTTGCTGCGGCCGGTCAAGGAGGTTCGGGCTCGGCCCAAAAATTGCATGAGGCGTTGGTTAAGACTGCTGCTTCTGGTGATGTAGGGAGTGGCCCGGGGGAGGCCCAAGGTTCTGGGTCGAAGGTGGTTCTGTATGGCTCAATACATCTTTCTGCTAAAGACGAGGGGGTGGATGCTAGTGGTGGTGAGGATGATGCTAATGATGAAATTCAACCCCAAGTTAGCTCTAAAAGGAGCCGGACCGTTTTTTCAGAGCCCGATCCGAATCCCAAGAAGATGAAGAAGACTAAACCTATCCCGAAGGCGATTGTTTTAGAAGATGACGCAGACCGAGTTACCGGCTTTTCTGCTGCTGGGCGTCTTTTGGAGAACTTGAGGGCCCATATTCATGGTGGCAAAATTCCTAGGGAACAACTGTTTGATCTTCCTCCTAGCCCGTTGTCTTTTGGAGGTCCGTCTACTAAAGTGATCATTGATACCGATATGACCGATCCGCTGACCGTTCAGAAGATTGATTTGTCCCCTTCAGGTAAACTTACTACAGGGGTTGCTTCTAATGTTTCAAGACCAAGTCCTCAACAAGTAGATGCCGGGGATAGAGCCTCTTCGTCTCCCTTGTGGTACGACACCGAAGCTGCATTCGTATGTCGAGAGCTGGGTTCGAGCGTAGCCAAGGATGTGGACTCCGCTCATGCTTTGGAGAAATATGTACCCGATTGGTCACTGGCTAACAAGTATAGGGTTGTGGATGCTCTTTCTGCAAAGATGTCCCTCTTTCACATTGGCACCCCTTCTGAGCGAGCATATTATAGGAAAATAAGTGGCCAGAAGCTAGGGAATGCCCTGATGTTGAATCAGGCTCACTCTAACTCCTTGATGGTTGAAGCATACCAACGGTGGGTTGAGGCTGAATCCAACTGCCGCAGGTTTGAATGTGGGATTGCTTCCCTGAAAAATGAAGATAATATCCGATCCAAGACTAAACAGGAGCTTTCATCACTTCGATCTCAGGTGAACCGTCTGAGGGAACAGGCTTCAGAGGCAAAGGGGATTAGCAAAGCCTCTCAGGCTTCAGCTGCAGTTGCTCATGAAGCTCGAGATAAGGCGCTTCAAGATTTAGGGGATTTTAAATTGAAGTTTGAGGCTTTAGAAAAAAGGTTGTCCGAGGTTGAGGAGAAGAATAGGACGGAGCGGAAGGAGATTCAGTCTTCCTACGACATACTTTTGGCCGATCATCTCCGCCTGGTTAATGGTACGCTCGTAAAGCTTTTCTACTTTTGTTTTCTTAGCTTCCCTTTTTTAACTCATTATTTTGTTAGATAAAGTTGAGCTCGAGAGGGCTCGTGACAGGGCCATTGAGTCACATAAGATAACGATTGATGAAGCAAAGGATATGTTAATCCGTTGAGATGGCGAGATGGTTGAGTTGTATGCCCTTGTATCAGAACTTATGCTTACCAAACAGTGGTTTTTAACTAATGGAGTTTCTTGGGTTGTTAAGTTAGTTCACCAGAGTCCAGAGTTGGAAAAGGTGGTTTCTGATATGGTGAATAGTGTAAACATCGTTGGTGTTAATGAAGGAATCAAGCAGGGTTTTAAAGCCGCGAAGAGCTCGGTTCGCTCTGCCGAGGAGGTTCCTGGATTTGATGCAAAGGCTCAGGACGCACTGGACGCTGCGATCAAAGCTTTTGACAACTTTCATATATCAGTCCTTGACAAGGTCTCGGATTTGGTGAACGAGCCCTTATCTGTTATAAAACAAAGGAGCGAGCTCCCCATTGTTAAGGAGGATTGAAAACCCTTTTGCTTGTTTGCTGTAATCGTACAATATACTACTGTGGCATGTAATCGTACAATTTTAATTTCTGCTTCTATGATTTTGTTGAACATGCTTCTTTAGTTTCTTATGAAATCATAACTTTGACGATAGTGTTTTCGCCTGGCTTTTAGATTTAGTTTGCGTCCAAACCTTTGCCACTTAGCCAAAATTTTTATTGTCATCTAGGTGACTAGATCGTAACAAAACTTTTTTTTTACAAGATTTTGTTAGCGGTCGGATCTCATCTGATCCGATCCTTTTGCTTAATAGATTTTATTAGTTTTAGAACTATTTAAGCCTTCTCGATCGGCACGAGGCATGGGTCGAGGCCCGTTTGTGCACATTTTTAATATTATTCGAACGTATTCATGGACATACTAAGAAATGCAGACCGCTTTATTAATAACTTGATAATCATAGTTCCGGGGCAGACCCTCCCGGTTTACAAGAAAATGGAGACATGTTCGGGGTAATACCCTCCCGATTCTTACATGGAAAAAAGGAAATAAAAAGAAAATAGCGATCTTTTTAGCCCGAAATGGGTGAATTTTTACATAAAACATTTTTTTAGGTGGACCCCGTTCCATGTTCTTGGGACAGGGGTCCCATCAATCTTCTCAAGCACGTAGGAACCCTTGTCGCTTGCTTCCTTTATGCGATACGGTCCCTCCCACTTTGGGGTTAGCTTTCCAGGAACTTCGGCGCGACTTGCATTGTTGCTACGGAGCACAAAGTCTCCGGCTTTGAATTTATAAAGTCTTGCGCGGGCATTGTAGTATTTTTCGATCTTCTTTTTGTGTCATGCTTCTTTAATTGCAGCCACGTTTCGGCGCTCTTCCAACAGGTCAAGATTGGATCGGAGCTCCTGTTCATTTTCTTCCCAGTTTCTATGCCTCTGATTTGGGAGCCCGATTTTCGCGGGGATCACAGCCTCGGTGCCGTATGTAAGACTGAAGGGCGTTTCTCCATTACTCGTCTTGTGTAGGGTTCGGTGAGCCCACAATACGTTTGGCAATTCATCTGCCCACCCTTTGCCTTCATAACCGAGTCTTCTTTTTATACCGTCGACGATTCGTCGGTTTATCTGCTCGACCTGTCCGTTCCCCTGGGGGTGAGCAACCGAGGAGAAGACTTGGTTAATTTTCAAATTTTCGCACCATCGCTTGAACGGATTCTCCGCGAATTGTTTTGCATTATCGCTTACTATGTAGAGCGGAAGGCCAAAGCAACACACGATCTGCTCCCAGAAGAATCTCGTTACATTATAACTGGAGATAACTGTGAATGGTCGAGCTTCCACCCATTTGGTAAAATAATCCACTGCCACTAATAGATATTGAGCGCTCCCGCTTGATCGTGGGAAGGGTCCGACTATGTCGATGCCCCATTTTTGAAAAGGCCATGCGGCGGTTACTGGGATCATCTCATTCTTCGCTCGGAGGCTTATCGGTGCGTGTTTCTGGCATTCATCACATTGTTCGAGCTCTTTGACTGCACTCTCGTGCATCCCGGGCCAGTAATACCCTGCATTTTTAACCTTTGTTACGATCATCTTTGGCCCGACATAGATTCCACAAATGCCATAATGTATTTCTCTAATGATGTAACTGGCCTGCTCCGGATCCAGACACTTTAATAGAGGTCCAAGGAATGTCTTTCGGTACAGACCTCCTTCTTGTATTTGGTATTGAAATGAATTGATCTGGATTTTTCTGGCTTCCGACTTATCGACTGGCAAAACGTCATGCACCAAGTAGTTGATTATCGGAGTCATCCAAGTTTGTGGTGGGGCTTCTACTTGCATAACCTGTGGAGTTGTGATCGAAGGTGCGGTCAATACTTCTACTCGCACTTCTTTAGCAAGATGGCTAAACGAAACGGATGCTAGTTTGCTTAAGGCATCAGCCATTTTGTTTTTGCTGCGGGGGATATGTTCGACCTTGCATGATTCGAACAACGCCATTGCTTGCTTCACTTGCTCCAAGTATTCGATCATATTTGTTTCCCTTGCTTCATATTCCCCGTTTACCTGGTTGGCCACGAGCAACGAGTCGACATGAGCCACAACGTTTTTTGCTCCGACCTTGGCAGTTAAACGTAAACTGGCTAATAACGCTTCGTATTTGGCTTCATTATTGGAGCTCTTGAACTCTAGACGGAGCGCATATGTCATGTCTATGCCATCAGGATCAGTGAGTATTAATCCCGCTCCTGCACCTTCGGCGCTCGAAGCTCCGTCTGTATACAGAGACCAAGGCTTATTCGGAGTTTGGTCCGTTCTTTCCATTTCCCTATCCTCCGGCATTTCGACCAAGAAATCAGCTATCACTTACCCTTTTAGTGGGCCTTTGGTTTTGAAAGTGATTTTGAAGGCACCCAGCTCGATTGCCCACTTTTCCATGCGACCCGATACTTCGGGTCGTTGGAGAACGTGTTGGATCCTTTGATCCGTTCGGACTTCAATCGGATGGGCTTGGAAATATCGGCGAAGCCTTCTTGAGGCGTGGACCAATGCTAGAGCTAACTTCTCCAAATTTGGATACCTTGTTTCGTAATCCTTCAACGTTCGACTCATGTAGTAGATTGGAATTTGTGCTCCGACTCGATGGGTGACCAGAACCGCGCTGATAGCGCCGCGTTATGCGGCCAGGTATACTGTTAATACTTTGTCTTCTTCTGGTACGGTGAGAGTTGGTAATGTGCTTAGATAAACCTTGAGTTCTTCAAAGGCTCGTGCAGCCTATTCGGTCCATTTAAATTCCGATCTAAAACTTTTTCTGAGAACGTCCATAAACGGGAGAGATCTGTCTGCGGCTTTTGACAGGAAACGGTGGAGAGCGGCCAACCGTCCGTTTAAGGACTGAATCTCTTTTACCGAGGTTGGAGGTTTCATTGTGAGTACAACATCGATCTTATCAGGGTTGGCCCGCAAGCCTCTTGATCCAACCATGACACCTAAGAACTTTCCTTCCTCTACCCCGAATGTACACTTTTTTGGGTTTAACTTCATATTAATGCTTCGGAGTCGGGTATATGTTTCAAGTATATCTTTCAACATGGCCGCTTCATAATGGCTTTTGATCACGATGTCATCGACATACACCTCTAAATTTCGTTCGATCTGGTCCTTGAAGGCCTTGTTCATCAGACGTTGGTACGTAGCTCCGGCGTTTTTCAGACCGAAAGGCATCTTTGTAAAACAGTAAATTCCCTCATTGGTGACAAAGGCTGTCTTGTCTCCGTCTTCGTCTTCGACCGCCATTTGTATTTGATGGTACCCTTTGTAAGCGTTTAAAAAACATTTTAGCCTGAACGTGGCGACAGAATCAATCTTTTCATCAATTTCCGGTAGTGGAAAACAATCTTTTGGGCACGCATCGTTTAAGTCGGTGAAATCAATGCACATTCTCCAGGAATTATCCTTCTTTCATACCATAACGGGGTTTGACACCCAGGTTTATACCAGACCTCTTGGATGATCCCGACATCCAGAAGGCTTTTCACATCTTTAGCAATTGCCCTGGCTCGATCTAGTGCCATGTGCCTCTTTCTCTGTGCTATTGGCTTGATTGATTCCTTTACGTTCAGCCGGTGTTGAGCCATTGATCTAGGAACTCCTTGCATATCGGAATGCTGCCAAGCGAAAACGTCAATTGAGTTACTCAACAGTTCCCATAGGAGCTTTTTGGTTCGTTTTGGGAGCTGGGCGCCGATGGCTACTTGCTGTTCTGGGAATTCCGGATTAATCGCCCAGAGCTTTGTGGGTACCTCAGATTTTCTGGAGCTCATTTCTGCTGCGTGCCTTACCTCCGCAACGAATGAGTTTGACTTGAAAAAGATAGTGGCGACCCCTGCTTCGGTGGGGAATTTTATGGCACCATGTATTGTTGAACTGATCACTCCGAGGGCTCGTAATTCGGGTCGCCCGAGTATCACGTTGTGCGATGAATGAGTACCAACAACCAGAAAGGTTAGCTGGACAGTTCTGCTTTTATCATTATCTTTAAACGTGGTCGGAAGGGTAATTTGCCCTATCGGACGGACCACCTCTCCTGAAAAGCTCACTAGCGGTGTAGACACCTCGACCAACCCCTGTTTAGTTTGAGGTGCCAGTTGTTGGAAACACTGTAAGTACATTATCTCAAAGGCACTTCCTCCGTCTACATATATTTGTCGGACCAAATGCCCTGCTATTACTGCCGATATCGTGATCGGTCCATCTCGAGCATCATTTGGATCGATCGGAGGAAATTATGTAGGTTGGTGCATCCATGCTGCCATATGCTGGTTTGACCGCTTTACTCCTCTTGGTTCAGCGGATCGAATCATATTGATTCCGGCCTCGGTGTTTGGGTTGTCAGCTGCCGCTGCTGATTTCTTTCCGTCCTTTACTTCTTTTACAAGATGGGAGAGTTTTTCAGATCGTGCAGCTTTCTCGATTTCCTGTAACAAAGCCCAACATTCATCGGTCGTATGGCCTTTGTCTCGGTGATACTTGCAATACTTTTTGGAATGCTTATCTGATGTAGGTCGTTGCTTCGATGGCGTAGGAAACCAGGTGGTTTCCGTGCTTAGAATCTCGCTCGGTGACTTGGTCAGTTCAGAGAAAGTGTTGAAACGTACGTTACCGCTTCGGAAATTGTTTTGATCTGACTTTTGATACGGCCCTCGACTTCGACTCCAATTGCTGTTTCAATCCTTTGGTGGTGACGTGTTTCGTCTCTATGACGTAGCTCGAGCCTTTGCATTCTATTCTATATTTTCGTTTGGTTGCCCGCAGGCACTCTTCCCCCGAACAAAGGCTCGGGCCCGTTCCATAAGCACCTCCATGGTCTTTAGGAGATCCTCGTGGAGCTTTTCTACGAGCTGGTTGTTCCGAACTCCATGACAGAACCCAGAAACACGAAGCTGATCCAACGCCCCACTGATCTGCATGCTCTCCCGATTGAAACGATCAATGAAATCTTCAACGGATTCTCCATCACGGCGCTTTATGTGGTGAACTTCAGTAATGTCTTTCTTGCAGCGTCACTGCTGACAGAAATTTTGTAAAAACATACGGCATAAATCTTCAAAATGGTGGATCGATCCCTCCGGAAAACCATCAAACCATACTCATGCTGATCCAGTGAGGTCTAAGCAAACATATGACACCACGCTGGCATAGGCCACTACTCGACCTTAGCTGCTCCGGCGAAAGCGAACATATGGTCGTCCGGATCGGACGTTCCATCGTAAAATTTTAGCGTTGGGGGCATCTTCAGTTTTGCCGGGAGCGGTGCGTTAACGATCCGTAACGTGAATTTTGACTGAGAAGTCATGGACGTAGGATGATACGGCATAATTAACTCCTGATCTTGAGGGTTTAAACCCATAGATCCCATAGATCCGAAAACAAAAGTTCCCACGGAGATGGGATTACCCCCTGGATACGCACTACTGAACAGGTTTGTACGGAGGCTCTCTAACATCTCCTCCCGCTGCTGCTGCTGTTGGAGTTGTCGTAACAAATCGGCATTCCGTAGAAGGAAAGCATTGTCAAAGTTAGGCAACGGCATGGAAACTGGAGCGATAACTGAGACCGTGGTAACAGAGCTCGTAAGTACAGAATTTGTAGATGGAGGTATAGCTGTCGACCCTGCTGAGATCGCTGAGGCGACAACTGTCCCAGAAACAGCTGTAACGGGTGCAACATTTCCTTCCCAAAGATCACTGTAAGATGGGAAGGTGCTTGTGGTGACAGCTGTTGTGGGTTCCATAATGTCAAATGAACAGAGTTAACAAAGCGAATTGTATGAATTCGAGGGGATGGCGCCACTGAAGACTCAAAACCAGTTGCTCCGACCTGGTATGAGCTAAACTTCAGATGATCTTGGCTAAGAACCTGTAAGATCACAAAGAAGGAAAACACACCGTTAGCCTTGTCACAGGGAGGGGGGCCTCTCTGTGACCAAGCTCGGGCGTGAGAATAAGTATTTATGAGGAGGAAATAGGTCAGGGAGAGAGAGAGAAGAGTTTAGAGAGAGAAAGTGGCGATTACCTTTGAGTGGAGGTCTTGGTGGGGTATTTATACTTTTTGGGTGTGCTGACGTGGCGGGTTAGTTAGGGTCGGACCAGTCACTATCAGGAAGTTAAAGCTGTGGGCCCTAGGTTAGTTGGGAAGGAACTTGTACCCTGATCGTTCCGACTGATGACGCTAGGTCCGGCCAATCTTTTGTGCTTACGATCTGACCTTACTATTTTCGTTTGTTCTCAAGTACCTGGTTTGACCGGGGACGTATCCTCATCAGAGTGTTAGAAAAGAAATTCTATGGGCCGCCATATATGTTCATATCCAGCCAATTATGTGAACAATGAAGTTATGGGCATTGAAACGTATTTCTACGGCAGCAACAAAAGGCAATTATTTATTGTTTTCGGAAAATCACAGAAAACGACAACAGTGGGTATTGTCTTATTGGTGAGCCTTTGAAACCAAAATAGAAAAACCCTAATGAGAAAAAAGCCAATATTATATATAGAGAACAAGAGGGCATACGACTGAAGTCATTCTACGACAGAAGAGAGTTTTTTTTAGACGACAGAAAAAAAGAGGGGAACCGGCTGTAGACGCACGGGGACTGAAGGGACGAATTGGAGGAAGAGTTTTGAAAAGGATTGAAGTTTCAAGAATTATTGGGGCCAAATAGAAAGCGGGAAGTTGAAGCTTTACGGGTTCTATCTCATCAATTTCTTTTGTTCTCTAATTTTTCTTTGTTTCTTATGTCAATGAATTCTAGTTTGAGACTTTGTTTTATTATTTTTAAGACTATGATTCTTGGCTAAACTTTTCATGCTACCTAGGTCTAGATGAACTATGATTTAACGTTTTGACTATTCGGTTTTGACTAATGATTAAATTGAGATGATTTACTTATTCCTGTTTTGTGATTGTTTATGAATTTGTGTGCTTGTCTTGGTTGTGATTGGTTGTTTGGTTAGGTGATCTTATTAGTCTGGTCTGGAACTATTTAGATCATTCTAGGTTCGTTAATCTATTAGGTTTTCGGTCTAGCGCTTGAGATCAGAAATAATTCAAGTTTAACTAAATTAATTAAAATCAACTGAGTATAGTGTGCATCCTTTTCTGGTAACTCTAGGGACGAGTCAAGATTGCTAGGTTATAGCTAGGCGTTGTTTGGTAGTTTGGGTGACTGATAGCTCGGATCCGACTACTTATTCGCGTTTAGGGTTTCCTAGGTTTTCAATTATTTAACATGTTTAGCTTCATGACCGGAGGATTTTAGCACCATAGTTGTTTTTAATCTGATAGTCGTGGAATTCGGTATCGATAGCTCGAGTCGTTTCCAATTTAGCACTTCATCACTCTGTTCTATCTTCTATTTTGGTTGATCATCCTTAGTGGGAGGTTTTCTGGGTAGATTCGGAGCTTTAGTCATTGGTCAGGACTAGAGGTCATGGGTTGGTCATAGGGATTCGAAGCCTGGGTAGTTCTTTCTCTTCATTGTCTGCTTCCCGTCACTTCACCAATCTTGCTTGTTTGTTCTGTTCTCTTGTTTATTCACTTTAGTAGAATTAGTTAATTAAAAACCTCAAATCCAAAACACAAATTAAAACCAATTAAGTAATTAGTTGAGTCAGAGACTAGTTTAGCGTCGCTAGTGTCTCGTAGGTTCGATACTCGGACTTCATTAGGCTTTACTACGTACGATAGGTACACTTGCCTGTCAGTGGTCTAACATTTAGAGAGTCTTAGTTTATAAATTTAAAACTAGGGTGTCTAGATTAGGTTAGTAGTTTTTATAGACCGCATTCAGCACATCAGTAGGTTCTTCGTCGGATAATGTGGATAAGGTTGTATAAAAGGCAGCATGTTGCAGTCTGTTTGAGTAGACACAGTAGGAGAACACACTGAAAGCACACACTTTAGAGAGTTGAGAGGTTTTTCTTATATAAACAGTGTACTGAAACTCTGCTGAAATATATATACATGTGAACTTTAAACTGTGAATCTGTTCTTGTATGTTTGTGTGTTCTCTGCTTGGTTTACATACTTGGTTGGATTCCGCACAACCGGGTTTCTTCGGTAGCAAGGAATAGGTTATACTCGATCCTCCGGGTGAACCTACAAAGACATATGCGATTTATGTATGCCAAAGATGGCAAGATGGGTAGGCTGGACAACTTGTTAAAACGGGTCATCTTTTACTATGGGCCAAAATGGACCAGGTCATGTTGACCCATAAAACACTTATTTGTTTTTTTAAAGAAGTTGTTTATATTACTTGATTATTTTACAATAATAATACGAATCTCTAAATAAAAACAACTTAGGAGGCCAACTCGCTTGACCTATCTCCCCTACAGCTGATTTTTGTATATTACTTATTCAAGATAGGCCACAACTCATTTATAAGTAAACATGTCAAAAAATGTCACCTCTCGTGTACGTATATTTTTAGTTTAAGAAACCAAAAACTGTTAAAAGTCCTAATTACCATGCCAATATGTACTAGGGTTGTCTGAGAAGGTGACACAAAGTACAACCAGTGAAAAAGAAGCTGAACAACTAGTGACATAAACCTTGTTCATGGTTCTTAAATACAAATAATGATGTAGGTCCAACTTGCGGATGATCTAGTCGCCTAATCCTTGTATACGAACAAACCCGGTTGTGCGGAATCCAACCAGGAAAGCAAACCGAGATAAGAACACAATGACACGAGACCAGAACAATATTCAACGATTAAATCTCAAGTATATTAGAACCAGGAAGTTTGTGTTGATTACAAGTATTACACAAGATTATGCTCTCACAAACAAACTCTAAGTTCTCTCGTGTGTGTGTATTCTCTCTGTGTTCACTATGTTTTTTTTATGTGTCTACTGTCTGCTGCTTATATATAAGCAGCATCGATGAAACATAATGACGAAACATCTTTGAACCCGATGAAACACCATGTAGTCCACGAAAGACTCCCATCTGCGACGAAACAGGTGCTTCACCAGCAGGTTTTTCATCACAACAAGGTGTCTTTCGTCAACAGCATGATTTCTAGGTCTTTCGTCATCTACAGGTCCATGTATTTCGTTATGTACACATGCAGGAACAGGTCTTTCGTCGCAAACAGCAAATGGTGTAGTCTTTCATCGCAAACAGCAGCTGGTGTAGTATATCTTTCATACCAGACATCAGAAACAAACAGAAGATAGTTCAACAACTTTCATTGAGACTTGATGGAGGAAATCAAGTCTTGAAGCGATGTCGAAACGAGCGAGTCGCATCCACACTCATGTATCAACAAACTCCCCCTTGGATGCTGCTCGTGAGGTTCAACTTCCATGTCTTTCATGTCGGAGGATGTTTAAAGTCTTCACGCGTCGTAAGTAGAAAGTGTATCAACAAACTCCCCATTTCATTTAGGAAGTGTGTTAACAAACTCCCCCTTAAAATAAACTCTCCTTTGAGTTATGCTCGTGAATATGTTGATCTTCAATTCTTTAGATCCTTCTGGTGTTGATGATAGGTCAGCGACAACTCGATCATCTTCATCCTTTGAGTGCATCCATGTCATGTCTTCATTCCGAAGCTAGTTATCGAACACGCTCTCTTTGCTTTTAGCTCTCTTGATTGTAGCATCTGCATATACAAGAAAGCTAAACACGTAATGAGAACAACCGCTTGAAATATAGTTAACATAAACAAACGACACACATGTGACCATTTTTTTTCAATCAACTACCATACGACAGTTTGAAAGTTTAACAAATTTTTCAATTTTAGATTTTAACTTTCAAAAACTTGCAAATTTTGACCGTTTATGAAGATTTAGTCGTTTTGGTTTTCGATCAGATTTTAGGTGGTAAAGACTCGAGATCCAACATCGTACAATCGAAAATAAGATAGAAATAAAATATTTTTGGCTTTTATAAATTTTATATTAAAACACACCTAAAATCTTTTTGGAATTTTGAAAATTTCAAATGTAAAGACAGAAAGCAGTAAATAAATATATACAGAGATGCAGAAACTGAAAACATTAAATAAATATTTACAGATAATCTTTTTGCGAGTTTCGAGGGTAAGAGAATCATATCAGTGTATGGTCACGCCAAAACGCTCTTGTTGTTCAGTTAGTTAACATTAAGATAAGCATCCTATAATAATTATCGGTATTGTTGTCCACTTAAGCTCAACTTATCAGATGTAATCATGGTGAGGGGATACTATTAGTGTATGATTTATACTTACTGACCGGTGTTCATCCACACACGACACATTACCGTATCAAGGTATGCACGAGAGTTCATCTTACTGGTGAGTATACCATTTATCATCTGTTTTGACGTATATGAAAATGTGAGATACTCACTTATTTTGGAGTTGAAAACAAGCCCTATGTGATAAAATCACTTATTGATGAGGAACTTGATATTCGATGCATGAGGGCACAGGAGCAAGTCCGTGAACAGGTCAGTACAAACGTACAGTAAAGAGACGAACTTGACTCCCGGATAAATGTGATATATTATCACTTATTTTGTTTGGACATGTGATTGTTGATCACTTATTGAGGTCGTATGCAGTATGTACACATATGTATGGTATCATGGAAGATCTAGACTTCGTCTCCGTTATATTCGGTAAAAGAAACAACCATGATACCCAGATGATAAACAGCATAAAGACCACATATCTCAGAACCTCGACAATCTCTCAAACAAAATTTTGGTACTAAGACCATATGCCAATGAGCGGTTCCCACCTGGTCTTCAGTCGATTTAAGTTTATATCACCCTGCACACTTTAAAATGATTGTGAGCCTACCGATACATCTTATATAGAGCTGCTTATCGTTTTTCATTTTTGGTTTAGAAAGGTTTCGACAGACCACTGATGTACTATCATTTTCTCTTTTGCTCGCCAGGAAACTCATATTTGTTTTTCTATTGTTTTTGTGTTTTTGAAATTTTTCGATGTTTTTGGATTTTTCAAATTTGGATTTACTCCCCCTAAAATGTAAAAACTATGATAAATTAAAAGCACAAAGATATTTACAAAAACAATTTTCCGATGTCGGTTTTACTCATGCTTGACCTTAATGCCGTTTACCAATAATAAAAAGTCAAATCGTGATTTGTCAAATGCTTTGGTAAAAAGGTCGGCACGTTAGTCATCGGTGTGGACCTTAACAACATCGATTAGCCTTTTATCAAAGCAATCACGTATGAAGTGATATTTGATTTCGATGTGTTTGGTCTTTGAATGCTGCACAGGATTTCTAGTGATCTGTAAAGAAGCAGAATTATCAACGAAAATGGGAGTAGATAGGAATTCAAAACCGTAGTCGCGCATTTGTTGTTGAATCCACAGGACTTGGGAGCAACAACTTGAGGTAGCAATGTATTCAGCTTCGCATGTTGATGTAGCGACACAAGTCTGCTTCTTGCACTGCCAGGTGACTAGGCGATTTCCTAAAAACTGACATCCAGCCGTTGTGGATTTGCCGTCAATTTTTCATCCGCCAAAAT
Organism: Helianthus tuberosus; assembly: GCA_030545235.1. NCBI lineage: Eukaryota > Viridiplantae > Streptophyta > Magnoliopsida > Asterales > Asteraceae > Helianthus > Helianthus tuberosus. Next base: position 6,616 of record JARYGA010001684.1, on the reverse strand, counting down.
CAGAATCACTGACAGCGATCAAGTCAAAGTTATTATCCCTAGGGTACCATAGACCGGTGTCAGGGCAACCCTTCAAATAACGAAAAATCCTTTTCACAGCTGCAAGATGTGAGGCCTTCGGGTTGACTTGATATCTGGCAAGCTGGCACGTTGGATACATTATATCTGGTCTTGATGCTGTGAGGTACATAAGAGATCCGATCATCGTGCGGTAGTATGAGGGGCTAACAACTTCACCCTTCAAGTCTGGATTAATTCCGTGATTTTGCTGTAGTGGGGTACCAATGGGCGTTGAATTAGACATCTGGAACCGGCTCAAGATGTCACCAACATATTTAGTCTGATGGATGAATATCCCAGACTCAGTTTGCTGAACTTGTAGGCCCAAAAATAAATTCATTTCCCCCATTGCACTCATCTCGAATTTATCCTGCATAACATGCTCAAAATTCCTACACAACACATCGTTAGTAGAACCAAAAATAATATCATCTACGTATACTTGTACCAGTAGAAGATATCCATCCTGTTCTTTGATGAAAAGAGTGCAATCGATAAGATCTCTACGAAATCCATTATCCAGCAGATAATTAGATAAGGTTGCATACCAAGCTCTTGGTGCTTGATGTAGACCATAGAGAGCTTTGTTGAGCAACCAAACCCGATCAGGGCGAATAGGATCTTCAAAACCTGGAGGCTGTTCGACGTACACCTCTTCTTCAACCACACCATGTAAGAATGCACTTTTCACGTCCATCTGGTAAACCTTGAATCCTTTGTAGGATGCATAGGCTAGAAAGATCCGAATTGCTTCAAGACGTGCAACTGGTGCATAAACTTCGTTGTAGTCGATCCCTTCAATCTGACGAAAACCTTGATCGACTAATCTGGATTTGTTTCGAATGACTACTCCACGGTTATCCTTTTTGCACTTATAAACCCAACGGGTACAAATCTTCTTGTAGTTCTCAGGTTTCTCAACGAGTTTCCAGACACCTAGCTTCTGGAATTACTGCAGTTTTTCCTGCATTGCTTCAACCCAAGAATTATCTTTCAAAGCTTCTTTAATAGATTTTGGTTCTTCTTGTGAAACGTAACACGCGAAGGACCAATCATTTTGTTGACCAGATTCTCGAATCGCCGCATACAGGCCTGCATTATTGTTGTTTCGCAACTGATTTCTTGTTTGTACGCCACTTTGTACATTTCCAATGATGTTTTGTTGAGGATGGGTATTATGAATTCTTGTTTCTTGATTATCTGGAACTTGAATATTTGTACCCAGATTGTTGAAGTTGAGATCAACAACCAATTCAATACCCGGAACTGACGAAGAGGATGATGTAGTAGCTTCAGCTGTTTTAGGGGCGTCCACAGGAGGTGTAGCCTCTGAAGTACCATGAACAGCTTCTTGGTCTGCATCGAGAAATTCATCATCCTCTGAAGATTCGTTCAGTTCGGTAGCATCGTGAAAATCCTTATTGTCGATAGCATTATTGTTCACTGAAGATGGTTCTTGATTGCCGACAATAATCGGACGAACCAACAGTGAATCTGTAGCGTTGCCACTCTTGAAAAATATCTTTGCTGCAACACTTTCTTCGACTTCTTTAATATTGATTGAATTGAAAAAGTCGTTGTACTCAAACATCCAAGGCTGACCAGGACATTTGACTGGCAATGTGTGCCTTTGTACTCGGATTCCAGACCATTCCTCGACCCTTTTTGTCTCTAGATTCCAGACTCTTAAGTTCGGGGTGGCATACCCAAGAAAGTATCCTTCAATTGCTTTTGCCCCAAACTTTCCATTAGGATCGATTATTGTGCATGGAGCACCAAACAGTTCAAGATATGACAAATCTGGTTTCCGTTTGTGAAGAAGCTCGAAGCAGGTCTTGTTGTGTCTTTTGACTGTAAGGACTCGATTCAACGTGTAACATGCAGAGGCCACAGCTTCACTCCAGAATGGAATGGGCAACTGTGACTCTACCAACATAGTCCTAGCAGTTTCGATCAATGTACGGTTTTTACGTTCAGCGACGCCATTCTGTTGAGGAGTGTAACTTGCACTGAATTCGTGAAGAATACCTTTGGATGTCCAAAACTCCGCCATAGCATGATTTTTAAATTCAGTTCCATTGTTGCTGTGAATCCATTTAACCTTCAAAGTATACAAATTCTCAATCGTTGTGATCAAGTTTTGATAATTCCGAAAGTGTCACTCTTGTGTGCCATGAACGCCACCCAAGAAAATCTTGAAAAATCATCAGTCACCACAAGGTAGTACTGATCATTCCTGATGCTTTTATGCTTGACAGGACCGAACAAATCCATGTGCAAACGTTCAAGTGGAACTGCTACGGTGTTGATCTTCTTTGTAGGGCGCACTTCTTTCTTTGCTTTCCTTTTTGGCATGAAACACAGACTTCTTGAAGATGGAAATTTTTAAGAGGAACACCATTCACCAATTCATTTGACACCAAATGATTCATTTTCCTTAAGTGAATGTGACCCATCCATCTGTGCCAAGATATTGAGTCTTTTTCTGTGGCTTTGGAAACGAAACAGGTTGCGTGTGCAGACATTGTGATTGCTTGGCTCATATCAAGGACATACAAATCATTAATCCTTGGAGCAGATAAGAGAATCCATTCTTTTAGAATCTTAAAGCCGGGTTTCAGCACATAACATCCATTTGCATCAAAGTGTACTGAAAACTTCTTATCACAAATTTGTGAAACGCTGAGAAGATCGTGATCAAGTTGTTGCACAAAGTTGATCTTATCAAAGCTTACAACCCCGTTGGATACCATTCCTTCACCAGTAATATATCCGCCTTTATCTCCAGCAAAAGCAACATAACCTCCTCTAATAGATTTAACGTCGTAGAGAAGCCTCATGTCGCCTGTCATGTGCTTGGATGCCCCACTATCAACAATCCAATGACTACTAATAGTTACTCCTGGAACACCCTGCACATGAACTCACATGATTAGTTGGAGATGGGGACCCAAGCCATTGTGGTCTTGGGTCTTACATTTTCATCGATAAAAGTTACTTCAATTTTTCGATGGTGTAACACCTCGTAAAATCACAACCAATATAATAAAGATACGTGTCACGGACTTTAAACGTGTAAAGAATTGTTTCCAGGGAACTAAAGTTGTTAAACAATGTAAATATGTAAGTAATAGGGATCCAAAGTGTCAACATGCCATTCTTGTGCCACTGATTGACCTCATACGACGTTCGTATTCTTTAACGAATAATTTATCGAACATGAAAAGTCGTTTGTGCTCAAAATAAGGATCTCGTGAAACATAGGGGTTGAAAGTGTCAACATGTTGAAAGTAACCTCTGAGTGACCTTTTAACGACCCCAAAAACATTATAACGATTACATTTTACCCACAAGAATATTGGATATTAATTCGTGGAGTTTCGACGCACATAATCAATCAAAGTTTTAATTCCAAGAAATAAGGTTCAAATGCATCAACATTGCAATCCAAGACCATTCGGGTGACCTCGTAACTAACCGAAAGGTTATTGATAAATGTTTAAAGACTCAAGGCCCTTAAAAATCAAGTTTGGGGATTAAAAGTACAATAAACAAAAGTTAAAACAAGTTTAGAAGGACCAGGGACTGAAAATGCAAAGCTGCCAAACTTTTTACCGGAATCTGCCCTTTACGCGGGCCGCGTAACCATTGGGCTAACTCTTACGCGGGCCGCGTAAGAGTGCAAGTAACAGAAAACAATGACAGGTGCCTGTGCAGCCTGTTCCACCGCCTTTGAGAGCTGGTTTTCGAATTCAGGGACTGAGCCAATAGTATTACATGCATAGGGGACACCTGGGATCATCAGAAAACATTTGTAGACTTGTGTGGAATGATCATGTGAATTATTGTTGGCTATATAAGAAACTCTTGTTTGCTACTTCATTTGCTCATTTCAAAATCACTTCACAACTCACTCTCTGGAGCTCTCTGGACTTCAAGCAAGTTTCCCCCAACTCCTAATTCGTGCTAAGAGTCCTTGTAAGCATTCTTAGCCTCTCTAATTCAAGTTTTGTTAGCTTAATGACCAAAAGTCAAACTTATCGTAATTAAGTTTTGACTTAGTGATTAATCACTAATGGTCCAGTCATTAGTCGAATTAAAAATGGCTATAAGTTGGTAATTATGTAGGTAATAAACCCCTAAGAGGGCACCTACTTATTATCACCCTAACTTGGTCAAATGTCAGGTCAAACCTAATATTAAAAAGTCAACAGAATCAAGTTTTGCAAATAAATTCATAATTAACAATGTAGAAGTTATGGAACATGTTTTAACATTAAAATAACTTGGTAATTAATGTAAGAACATGTTTAGACATGTTCAACCCGACAATTCTGAGTTTAGGCTCGGTTCGCAACCGAAGTCGTAAAAGTTGACTTTTGCTTTGACTTTCAGTTCTGACCCGATTTAGCTTAGTTTAGATATGCCTTAAGGTTCCTTTAGGACCATATTACATGTTAGTATAACCCCCCTGAGATTATACAACATAGGTCCTTAATAATCTGAATCGTTTACATGTTTCCGTTAAATGCTTAATTATTGACCATAATGCCCTTTTATAAATAAAACGAGGTTTTTAACAATATGAATGGACAAAAACCTTTTTTAATGATATTTAAGGATGTCCTAAAAGTTTCACATCAGATTATGGTCTAAAATGAGAGTTATGCACGATATCGTAAAATGAAAGCTTTTTATTAATTAAACGACCTTTTGGCATAAAACCTATTTAAACCCAAATTTCGACACCAAAATTTTTACCCACTGATGTAATATAATATTTTGGGATTTTTTGATATTTTTAGTAATTTTTAAACTGATCATAACACGGGGTTCTTGCCTTGATTCGGTAATTGACGGTTATGCCCTTTTTACTAATAAAATTAGTTTTACATAACATTTTTATACCAAACCTTTTGCTACTGATTTCTTATGTTGAATAAAATATTTTAAACTTTTTAAACTGATCAAAAACTCAGATTTCTTTAAATAACCCAAAAATCGCCAAATGCCAACTTTAATGCGTTTTAAACGCATAGTATGGGTTAAAACTATTTTTGACACATAAAACTTATTACCTACTGATGTTTTAAATAAATTTATATACTTTTATAGTAAATTAAATTTTTGAACTCAGATTTCCAAATTTAACCCTTAAACCATATGTGAAATGACCAAAATACCCCTACGGTGCATAGTTTGGTCATAAATGATGAAATACACATATGTATGATATCTTGCTGTTTTAACCTCATAAGATAAATGTTTTCACAGAAGGTTTTGGACCAGACCTTCAGTTTTTATTTAAACCTCTTTTATAAACTTTAAAATGACCAAAATACCCTCTCGGGACTTAAATTGGTTTTAAATTCGTTTTGGGCATAACGGAAGGTATCCGACTGATATCATAACATATTTTAAGCATATTAACTTGTGGAACCTGTTCATGACTCTTTTGGTTACCCGTTATGCATTATTCGCGTTCGGTGCGGTTTATGTAACTAGTTTGCATAAATTAACCGAAACGGGGTCAAACCTTATCATTTTTGCTTCAAAATCCAGAATGTGTTTAGTTTACCCATATTATACAAGTCCTCAAACTTGTCGGGTCTAAATCACATTCTAATCCGGTCTTCGCTTAATCATGCGTTTTGAACCGTAAACCTTTCATTAAAATTAACCGGTCTAAGTTTAAACTTAAGTAAGACCAATTAGGAATCTAATAGGTTATTAAAACATTCATTCCAGATTTAGGAGCCCAGTAAAAGATATCTGCACTTGCTTGTTGTTTACGGCTGAGATAAAAATTTTATTTTTGATCAGGTAAATACTTTTAACTTATTTTCCCTTATACGGGTTTGGAGTGTCACACCCCGACCGCGTTAAAACATTAAACCACGGCGGAAACATCGGGGAGTGTCATAACAGAATCATTGTTTCACAACACATGAATTGAAGTTATGTTTTATTGAATTAAATGTATTACATTGTTTTGAAATCTGAAACAAAACATGAACAAATAGACTTTCATCGTTATTAAGTCACTAAGGCCTCGTCCATTCCTATGTGAGCATACACCAATATCATCATCGAACATCATCAACTATGGTACCTGAAACACATGTGAAAATACGTCAGCATAAAAATGCCGGCGAGTACATAGGTTTTGTGTGAGTGTCAGATTCATGGCTCGTTTACATTTTGAAATGACTCGGATGATTTTATAAATCAATGTTTAGAAAAAGACTAGTTTTGTAAAATATTTGTATTATAAATTGAAATAACCAAGTCAAAACAGATTTGATAAAGTTTATAAAACCTCGATGCCATGAACCTTAACTCAAAAACATTTGTTTATGTAAAGCCAAAATCGTAAATCGTTTTTGTAATAAAACTCGAATGGTTTATATTGTTAGAAAAACCTTGTAATATAACTTCGTTTTGATAACCTTCGCCCAAGTGATCTAGTTAACGCAACGATATATAATGTGTTAAAAGCACTTATATATAGGAAGTACCAGCGGCGTATCCACCATGCTTTTATCACTTCCCCAAC